>JAOWAY010079771.1:0-11351 GCA_028565895.1 Goniobranchus geometricus
AATACATTCTCTGTGTGATCATTCTTTCATCTCTATTTCTCAATCTCCGACATAACAATTATCTAACATATCGACCTGTGGCAAGGAGGTAAGACCTGCTCTTAAGCCTTAAATGATGAGAATAATAAAAATAGGAATTTTTGCCTGTACCCATACCAAAACTAGTTTTTTTGGAATGAATTTATTTTAGTCATTTTATTTTCTCTTTAAGTCGTTTACAAGTCTGGGCATGCTGCTGTGCAGTGCATACAGGACAAACCGCATCTTAAAGTTGTGATTTTAAAAGAAACAAATAAAAAAAGAAACAAAGACCCTCTCCTATGTGTAAAATCAAAATGCCCCAACAGGGAAACAAGCCCACTACCTTTGCTTTGAAGCCTAACGCACGACCTACTGTGCCACTGTGAAGGCAATGTTTTGTGTTGTAAGAACACAAAAGTTCTATCTTTAAGCAGGAATTGAGCAGTTGTTTTCGTTTGTTTGTTTTTTTCTTTATTTAGTTTTTAGACTCTGGCACTAGTGATGCAAAACGTGTTGACTTGTCTAACAAAGAACTGTCCATGTATTCAAACGCATTAAGTGTTTTGTCCTGACAAATATTGACTTATCAAGTGACCTTTAAATTCTGTTTCTCGTTAATTTCCTTCTTTCTTTCTTTCTTTTTGTTGGAGTCCGCACCGGTGATGATGTTTACATAAGACTGCTTTATTATACACTGAGACGTTTGTGTTAAGAAACACTGACAAAAGAAGGCACGACATCTTTCAATATGTGGTAGGCGTATTTATTGATGGGCTTGAAATGGCGTCACCTCAAGAAAAGGTGGCATGGTACTATGCAGTCTCTAGCATTAAACGATTGAGACGTCAATGCACTGGATCTCTCTTTCTCAAGCCCAGTTATGTGGATCGCTTTTGGTCCTTGTATAAACCAAACAAAAGCAGCCAACACTGCAAACACTGTTGTTGACCAGGTGTCTTCGAAACTCGTGTGGTATTGGTTTGAATATTGCATAATACCTGAGCCTATCTTTAAGAATAGTCTCGTTGTGACACATTATATTCATCTTCTTACAAAAGTGATGGGTTTGTTGTTCTTTGAGACAATCGGCATCGGCAATTCAGAGACTGTAATGCCCGTCTTGTGGCAACGTGGCTGAGGGGTTAAGACTTGTAACCGCGGGCCTCTGAATTCGAAACCGGGCCACGCCCTCGTGCTGATCAGTCCTTGGGAAAGACTATTTACACACGTTTTCTTCACCCCACTCAGATGATATTGTGTTCCCAACCATAGGCAGAAGAGTAACTTGTAAGTATGCCTGCGCAAGTGCCGTATAAAATGGCTGCATCACTGTATACTCATTACGGAGTTGAGAAGGTACATTTATTTGCTTAGAAAGGCCTGTCGGGGAACATTCGTACGGCGGTTTCAGCGCATTCAGTGCATTTAGTGCTATATAAAAGCCGATACCTAGATACGTGACATGATTGATTTTTAGAGCGTCAGGGAGCTCCGTGTTCACGTGTGCTTCTAAGTGAACATATTACACTGTATTATGTCTCGTAAGTAAAATGTCACGCTGACATTTCTACAGGTTCGTCTCGAAATAGAATTCGACATGCTCACGAAGCCTTTTACATTGTCATTTGACTTCCTTGATCAATGTCAACACCATGCCTTGATAAAGATTTTAAAAAGATAAAGATAGCATTTATATAGCGCTTTCCACCGTCCTAGGAACACTTCCAAAAGGCTTTCCAATACTTCATGCCATAGCAGGCATGCCCCCTGGGAAGTGTACATTAAAGTGGACACATTCAGCGCCACAATACCAGCCCATTGCCAGGAATTCATTTAGCACCCCAGTTGAGTGAAGCAATTAGGCTAAATGTACCTGCTTGAGGAAAAAAAAAACAACCCAAAAATGTCGTAGGTGGGAATCCAACTCAAGACCTCCCGATCTCAACACCGACGCAATCATTGAGCCAAATGTGTTGGGCGTGCATACATTTCTCAGACAATGACTCTGATGGGTGAACAGCCTTGGTCTATTGACACTTGATTCGATCTGGGTAAATGGGCAAAGTGTCTTTCCTGAAGAGATAAGGCGAGGAATTTGTGGTCCACTCTGAGGATTTCTTTTGTAATCCAATGTCTTAAACCTTTGTGAAACGACGTTTTCTAAGACAATAGATAATCCGATTCAGTGTAAATGACAGGCTGTTCATGAAAAGGTGTTTAGAATCGTTTTCAACATAGGACACCTCGGTTGGCCATATTTCTCTATCCATTGCCAGCAACGGACGAGTATTGATAGTGACACCCATGCTTGAGGCTCCATTGTCCTGCCAGCTTGTTGTCCTTCTTCCTAGTCCTCTTTTATCATAAATCTCTCCTTCCATTACTACATGAGTCATCCTTACCTTCCTTTCTTCGTTTTGCTTGCCAATTAAGAACAGCTTTGGATATCGATGTTCCCCACACATAGCCAAATAAGTCTCAAGCTTCTGTTTCATATCCTCATCTGAGATCTGTTTCACCTGTTCTTTTTTACATGTCTTCGTTTCATGTATCTCTACCTGTGTCTCGAGTCGCTTCCGACGTAGGTACCTTGTTTCACCATATTTCTCTATCCATAGCCAGCAACGGACGAGCATTGATGTTGAAACCCAAGCTTATGGCTCCATTGTCTTGCCAGAATGTTGTCCTCCTTCCTCGCCCTCTTTTACCATCAATCTTTCCTTCCATGTTCTTTTTCTTAATAGAACAGCGCCTACTCACATTGCCATAATAACTCGCCCTTCTTCGTTTTACTGTTGTTGATAATTCTGTAGATTTTACCATTATTTTCTCAAGGATCTGGTCGTTAGTTTTTTCCATACATATAACAAGGCAGAGTCTTCTGTACGTCCACATTTCAAAGGCAGTGAGTTTCTTTTCTAGACCTGTTGTGAGGGATCACTTCACAAATATAAAAGAGTTGACCATACAAAGCATTCAGTTAGCCGAAGTGTGGCATTTAGATATCAGTGCTGTTAAGTGTGGCATATTCTCTGTATTTTGGCCATGTGCTCATGTAGCTCTCAGTCGCAAAAGCAAATTACCATTTGAATTTCTTTCAGATCGACGGGTCTGAGATGTTCATTTTTAAGTTAGCGTATGTTAGTGGTGAGCGGGAGTCCAGATTTAGATTTAGATAACCAAGTATCTTAGCTGATTTGGATATCCAGAAATCAGGCTTGTTTCGACCAGTATTTCGACTCGGATTTTGACTTGCTTTGGCAATGCAGAGCTATATCTCTGGGCTGATCACGTCGATGCCAGCAAGCCTCTCTTGGCGGTTTTCTCCGCCTCGTGTGTTGCATTGCAATGGCACGATGCCGACGAGTAGGCCCATGCCATGATAGGCCTTTATGGCGTACACAATGACAAATCAGCTCTCACCCTACTATGAGCAAATCAAATCGTGAAAACAAGTCGGTGGAGATTTGGATTTCAGTGTTCCAGTCACGACTTAAAATTCAGGACCAAATCCAGTTATCCAATTATTCAAATCTAGGTAACCTGGATATTCAGATGTTCGAAAGCGGAATCTTTGTCCAGCTGTAGTAGTCCACCCCCTACACATTGCCTGTTTCCAATAAGCAATGGCTAGTTTCCAATATCGGGCCTCGGACTCCTTGTAACGATGCGGACATTTATAGAGCAGAGTCTAGCGTCAATGACATCGATTTATCCGGCGAAAATACCAACCTGTAAGAATTGACGTTAGAGTGCGTGATATTCAACGACTTGGGGCAGTTTAGTTTAGAACTAATTAAGTCTCAAGGTTCAGGTACTATTGTTTTGGTTTGTTTTGTTGTGTGTTTTTTTCTCGGCTCCGATATAATACTCAGCCTTCTTGTTATAAAAAAATATTAAACAGCATAATAATCTAGAAAACTAGCATTTACATCTCTTTGCTAAAGTAAAACAAAGAAAAGATGCCCCAATATGGTCAAAAATATCTACACAGAGATACCTCACTGTGTATGGAGAGATAAGGGTGCCTCCTCAGTACATCTGTCTTAATGTCAACTGCTGTCGCTGTAGTCCGATACTGACTGTGTCGCCTCGGTTCGCTGACAATGCCTGCCATTTCTTTCTGTCTTGTGCTAGTGAGGCAGTCCAGGCATTCTTTTGATTGCAGTGTCATCTGGATTGATAGGCGAGACAGAGCTCTGTGGGTTACAGCTCGTAGAGTTGCGATTGGTTTTCCTTGAATTTCTTGTTTATTTCGGGGAAATAAAATCTCGTGGCCATGTTAGCTGTTATATCTTTGTTGTTTCTAAGAAAGTGCCCTTACAGGCGCCATCGAGCTTCCAGAGTTTGAAGTTAAAGACATTTTTCTTCGCATCTTTATTGATTTATTCGATTTAATGACAGATGTCTGATGTTCAATATTTTTAGTAACCGTGTCCTATGAAATACAAGCAATGCTATATAAACATCAGTTGAAACTAAACATTAAAAAACAGAGTATACACTCTCTCGAGATCCGAGACGAGCGGGAAGAAGACCCAACAAGTAGGTTCATTGATAGGAGTTGAGGAAATAGAAAGAAGAAAAACATTCTGTCATCAGCTGCTCTTAACAAAATTACACACATTTGGCTTAACAAAAACAAAGTAAAGGTACAAATTAAAGTTAAATTGTACACATCACTAGTCAAATCAATTTTCCTCTATAAGTGGTCCTGACACAAAGCGACGAAGAGGAGCTGAATGCATTTCACAAGAAACAGTTTTAGCATGCTAGTTTCTAGTTTATAGGTCCAATTTATGGATTTTACGTAGTTTACCTAAGGCAAGTCCTTCAACTCTCTTCTTCCATTTTTGCTTGCTCAACAGTTTTACAGCTGAATTCTAAGTTTTGCAATGTTATCAAATTATGTGTTCTAATAACGTGTTGATTCTTGTAACTTGTGTGTATTTTTCCCAGGTAGACATAGGATGATACTTGTGTGGACTATCCGATAAGTTGACTCTTGGATCCCAGTCGATGATGACGACATTACATGTGAAAGTTCAATCTGGGGAAAGTGTTAAAGCCCCGGCGATTTGTGACGCTGAAAGGCTTTCATTAGACGTTTCAAAGACTACGATAACCCTCAAGAAGGCTGCGACCGATGGTCCAGATAAAATCCCTGGTGGCGGTAATCTCCATCGACAGCGGACCTCTCACAGTTCTCCTGGCTGCCTTGAAAGGGAGAGTAGCATAGAGTGGCCTCGGGAGGAAGAAGATACTCAGGGTGAAAACGCACTTCCTCAATTGAAAGTCAACGAGGCCGAGAGTCTCATAGTGAACAAAGCAATGGCGGTATCGGCTGATGACCAGGTCAAATGTTCAGATAACAGCACGTGTCTTTTTTCCAATAAACAACCGTCTTGTGAACTGAAGCCAGTGCCTAAGCATGATAAAAGTGTGAGTGAGAACGGTTCGTCTAGATACGTAAATGAAAACTCAAATGACAGTCATGAGTTAAAAACATTCAACTTGGTCAGAACTGGTGAAGAATATGAACAAGTTCGTACCGGCATGGGAGGTGGACTGAAAATCAAGTTCCGTCGCAGGTCAGCCGATGTCATGACGGATTTAATGCGTGGACATCAGCTGACCAATCGTGTACATGGGTGTCAATCTCACCTGTCACTGTCTGAAGAAGGCAAGGAAGGGATAGAATTGGAAGAGTGCTGTCGTAATTCTCATACGCCGCCCATTACGCAAAGTGATTCTCTTTATCCACCGTCAGGTAAAAGAAGTGGACTTATTGCTGATAGAGTGAAGGATGAAACGGACCTGAAGGACAAAGATAAGGAGGGACAATTGAGAGGCAGAAAGTCTCCAGTTGGCCATCAGTGTTCTATTCATTTTCACAAAACGCGCCTTTCTCCCTGTCGACATTGCACCCATCCCAGGTCACACTGCCCACAACTTTCCAGGCCGCATGACACCAATGATTCTCCACTGTCGAATCAGGGCCAAAAACCTAAATGGCCATCCACAGAGAAAAGGACCCTGGAAATATCAAACGGAAGCGATTCACAAACACTTCTCGATTCATCAACTTTGTCGGCCTGTCGTGGTCCTAAGACAAAAAATGTGTTAGGACGTCGTCATTCAATCAGCACGCCATGTGGTTGTGTTGCAAGATTCAAAATGCAAAGCTGTCCGAAAGGATCAAATAACTTTCAATGGCTTAAGTATAGAGATGATGCAAAGACTTTTAATCATGTTGAGATTTCAAGTTTACTTTGTGAAACTCGGGACTTACCACAAGTAGCATCTACGTCTAACAAATCAAGAGATGCCACGATGAGTAATTGTAGCAATAGTATGTATTCTTCTTGCTCACAAAAGTCTTCTGACAAAGTAATAGACTTTTCTCATGTTTATCGTTGTTGTGATAGTCATGGCCGTCCCCCAGCACCTTACCTATTTAGCAAACGTAGATCACAATCAGCTGATGACATCGATCGACTTCAGCTGCCTATTCAGACTTCTGATATTACACGTGGAAAGAAACATTCACAGGAAAGTGTCCATTTTGGTACGGAGCTTTTATTGCAAACATCGTGTTCATTGGGTGTACCTACATCATCCGAAAGCGTCACCTCTGCATCGCTTTCTTGGGCAACATTGACATCGCCTAGTCATCATCAAAACCCAACATCTATCCAAAATTCTCTTAAAGAAACAATTCCTCCTACCCCCAATTCTTGCCAGAACTTAGCTGACAATACTGATCCCTCCAACGACTCTCAACAGTCAGCTTCCTTAAGCATACCACATGGCAGTCGTTCTGAATACCAAGCCACATCGACTTCACCACCTGTATGCAATAGCTGGTGTGCAAAGAATTGCGATGAAACACAAACAACAACAGCAACAACATCAACAATAACAACAACAACAACAACAAAGTCCTTTGAAAATAATTGTCCAAAAGACAACTCACTGGTAGCCAGTCAAACCTGCCAACACGGCAATGAAAGACGGCTAATTGTGGATAGGAAAAGTCCGATTGTACTGTTAAATCGTTTGTCACCTAATGAAATAGAGCAATATGCCAAGCACTGTTCCTTGTCATCGAGAACATGTCAGCAAGTACCTTCTCCTAGTCTTGGCACAGTGTTGCAACGACGGGTGGCCACAAAACGCACAGCAAAAAGACCATTCATAAGAAGAGACATAAATAAAAAGAGTTGTAGTACTCCTGGAAAAAGAGAGACATCCGGTAATTTGGTCTTCACCTACAGGAAGGTTTTGTCGCAATACTGCATTAAAGATTTGTCATCGATAACACCCATGTCGTCTTGTCCAAAAGCATTAGATGGATCTAAAAGTGAGGATGGAGTGTCCAGTAAGCGTGAGCCTTCCTCATCACTTCCCAGCAGTTTTTCATCGCTGACTGAAGACACAAAATCCAAGAAAACAAAGAAAAGAGCACGGTCTCGAAACAAGGGTGTCCATTATATCAAAGAAGAAGATGCTGCTGAAAACGTGAACGATAAAGAAAGCAATAACGAGGAAAGTGCGAAATCTGTAATCAAAATAAATGTTGATCCCCAATGCACGGCCGGCAGAGGGGTAAAGAGGCAGCAAAACTCTAATACGATTGTTAAATCGTATCTCCCTTTCCAATGCTTTCATCAAATGAAATGTACAAAGCAGTGCACGCACCGAAAGAAACCTGGCCAGGACAAGGCCACTGCCATAGGAAAACCGACCAAGAAACGTGGGTTATCATTAAAAGCCTCCAATGCAACAAGTAATGCATGGAGCCCTTTGAAAGCGCCGGTATCGAATAGAGAGAAGAACATTATTAACATGAATGAAAATCCTGATGATAAGGAGACACAAAATCCATGGGGAAAATACAGTCAAAAACATTTACTTTCAAATGAAGTCAATTCCTTCAAAGGGGTCAAAACTTCAGATGTAAATTCTGAAAAGGTCACTCCCAAAGTCGATAATCAGGCAAAATGTCGCAATTCTCGTGCGCTAGGTTTTAGAAATGTGTTTGATTGTAATATTGTGGGTTCCCCTTTCAGCAACAAAGAATTATTGGCAGCCCCTGACGGCGATATTAATTTCGATTTTAAGCAAAAACCATGGACCTGTCATTCATCAGCCTTCTCGGGTGAACGGTTTTTGAAAAATCACAACAGTATTAATGATGTCGAAAACCACTGCATAAAGAAGGAAGCAGTCTTTAATGGCAAAACAAATACTTCTTTTCAAGATTCAGAAAAATTCAAAGACGAGAAGCGGTTAGCAAAAGAGCCAAAGCAAGCTCAAATAAAATCTGAGATAAGCCATGATTCTGAATTCAAGTTAGACGAACACAATGCGCCAAGAGAGTTGGATGACAATTCTGCTTTAACTCAGGTTGAGGAAAGTGTTAGTAGTGATGCAAATAAGGATGAACCTAGCAAAAGAAAAAAGATTGTATATAAGAACAGTACAACACCATCGAAAACGACATTTATCACGGCATGGAAAGACCAGCTGCAGGGGAGAAAATTGGCTAAGGTGACTCAAGCCACTCCACAAAAGCCTGTATTTGAGTCTATCCTATCATCTGCTAACCCTTTTTCACCTACTACATCCAATCCAGCGCCACACGATGATCATTACAACACTCAAAATAAAAAGTGGAAAATAGGTTGGAAAGGTCTCAAAGAGAGAGAAGAAATGTCACCATCCAATCCACTATTGGACTGTTCAGCCCTTGCAGTTTCAGTTAAAGGACGCAAGCAAACCAAAGGCACTTTATCAGAAGATTCTGACAGCACGGACCTGTTCCCTTTTTCACGCCCTTTAACAGTTGATGTTACAGACATTAAGAAGGAAATCCCATACAACTTCTCAGTGTGCAAGCATGGCCAGCTATCTGAGTTCGAAATGGAAGAAACCTATAGACATTGCCAGCCGTGTCATTTGTGCTCTTATGACAGTGTAGAGCGCCCCAAAGAAAATGGCCTTTCTGACAGAGATCAAAGTAACATTTGTGAACATACCAAACGGCCTAGTCATCTGATTCCAGAAATCATCGTCACAGAAACCGATTCTATGTCAAAGACAGAATCACCAAGTTCGGCAAACTGTTCACCACAAAGTTCTCGCTTTGCCTTTCTCAGTCCCGAACAGCCGACATTGGCCAGGAACAAAAGTATTTCCTCGCCATCTTTCCAGAATTCGAGACAGTCCATGGCGACTGAAAATGGTCAACGGATGGCATCATATACCAAAGAAGAAGTTTCGTACCGGACGAATGAAAGCAATCATATTCTCAGTAATGACATCACCTCAACTGCATACTATCTGTCACCTAATGACCTTAGACTTCCAGGTTTACAGACAAATAGAGCTTACAATAGGAAGAACATAAACTCTGCACGGAAAGACGAAGGACAGGAAGAAGGCCATGAGAGTGACGACAGTGATGCTACAGTTGTCTATCCCCAAGCCAGGCGCCGAGGGGATCATCTCAGCCCGTGCCTTCTTCACGTCCGGAGACAGTCTCTCAGCAGGAGCATATCGACTGCGTCCGGTAAAAGTGATATCGGAGATTCCAGTGTCGAATTGACGTCACCACATTCACATGTTGAAATGTATGAATCCCTTGCAAAATTTAGGCCTTTTCAAACAGAGAAAAGCTTGGAGGAACAGACATATAACCTATCATCTCTTGTGTGCGATCTGCGAGAAAATATATCAAAAATCAAAGCCATGAAACGAAAGAGGAGAACAAACTCCTTCTCTGGAAGTAATGAGTCTTCCTGTGAGCATTGTGATGACATGAAAATTGAAAAGGGTGCACGTCCAAATCTAGAGCGATTCACCTCTGTGGAACCCTTAATGGACAGCGACAGGCCATATGAAAATATCTCAAGGAACACCGGCCATGAGGAGGAGATGGAAAGGAAAGACACGATAGAAATGCTGCGATTTGTTTCCGGGCTCAACCTGCGACCCAAAACGCGCACGTTACAGGCATTCCATGATCCTGTTCACGTGAAGACTGAAAACATCACTTACAATGAAGGCGTTCAAGGGCTTTTCGAGGACACAATCAATAAAGAGGATCAGATTGCTGCAGGAACTGATTTCATTGATTTAAAAGCCAGCAATAAAAGTTCACAAGATAATGGAAAATTGTATGGAGAAGAAAAGGGTGGGCAAGCAAACAGTGCCAAGCCGGACAACTGGGCAGAAAATTTTAAGACAAGTGAACTTTCTTTGCCAAGAAACAACGAGCAGGTGATTGATAGCACAGAGATCAATGACCACAGAGATGACGACGACAAACATTCGCTTGTGATTATTGACAATGCTGAGTCAGATCTTATCATTGAGGGGAATGAGGCCATTAAACGAGTCATGTCCGGCAAGTATCGGTTGCCCACTAAGTCTCAAGTAAGAAAACTGAACAGAAAACGAGTGAAATCAGAAGAAAAGCGCCATTCCGCTGCTTCAGCCATTTTAAAAGAAGAGCGTAAAAGGGAAACAGTACAGAAAAAGGTGAAAAAATCTGTCAGCGTACCACAAACCTCGACGCTCTTGACACAAAGCACAGCGGTCTTGACACAAAGCACAGCGGTCTTGACACAAAGCACAGCGGTCTTGACACAAAGCACAGCGGCCTTGACACAAAGCACAGCGGTCTTGACACAAAGTAAAGCGGGCTTGACAGATTCCACGCCAGACCAAAGGTCTGAAGACGTGACGACCTGCCACGGCCAGGCCAATGATTCGTCCCCCTGTCCAACAGCATCTTTACTCACTGGCAGTGCCAAAGAAAAGCCAGCGAAGGTCAAGAGGTCCAAAAGAAAGAGTGACGGTCAGACTGGCAGTGAAGCGAAGAAACCTGGAGCAAACTGTCGTCATAAAGACAAGAGAAAAGGTAAGTGCAATGAGATATCATACCCTTGCTAGATTAAATGAAGGGGAACAAAGAGTGAATAGATTACCACAAAACGTTGTGTCACGACACTCGGCCTGTTTCAGTCGTCAAGCATTGCAAGGTACATAGCGCTTTTCCCTCTTTTTGTGGAAACGATTTTGATTGTCGTCGGATGATCGGTACAAATGTACTGATGTACTGATTTCTCCTAATATTTTGCTCTAAAAGATGTGCCTAACCTAGTCGTCCAATTTAGTTGATAATAATGATTATCTTTAGAAGTCTTTCCTGCCACCTTGATAGACCAAGGAATATCCTTTTATGATATTCAGTTCAATTCAAAGTTGTAAGATGCAAGAGACATCAAATGTCCATCAACGCAAATGTTTTGCCTCCTGGGATT
>JAOWAY010079882.1:0-11350 GCA_028565895.1 Goniobranchus geometricus
CATCTTACAGCCTCGTTATGTTTTTCTATTGACCAACAATAAGCATTAGCATGCCAGGCTCTGATAAGCTAATCAAATGCATTAAAATCAACCTAACGTGTGAGTATCGTTTGAAAATACTATCGCCAGCTGTCCGTACGCGCATTCTCATAATGGCATTTTCTTGTGTGTCTTTAATGGATGCATCTTTGTTTTTAGATGAAAGCACTTTGGTAGTCTGGTAGAGGGTTTACGTGTCATTTTTCTAAGCAGCATTTTTAGCAGTCTGCGCTGGATTATCGTAGAAGGCTCTCGATCTTGTCTTCCCGGGTTGACTTTTTCTTGTCAAGAACAGCGTAGTCTTTTTTTTAAATTCCTCCTGGAGTTTTATTGCAGGAATGTTTGCTTTATTTTCTTTCTGTCTTCTGTAAGATTTCATGACTTATCGGATATCCATCGGGCTCTTTTCTAGAACCTTTTTGATGCCTTAGATCAATTCAGGATTGAATTTGTCGATGCTTATTACCTGATCATTGTATAAGATATCGAATCTACTCTGAATTTCTTGTCGAAATCATTCAACCACCTCTGTATTGTTTAGTTTTCCCATCACAAACTTCAGTCGTCTCTCTTGCCATTTCCTTGCCTTTCTCAGTTTCAGTTGTGATTTGCATATAAAAGCTCACGACCACTTTTAATATCTGTTCTACTCTTTGTTCTTTAAGGGACGTTAGGCACCTTTGGATAACATCATGCACTCTATCTGGTTTCGAGTATTGCCGCCCGTGAGGTCCATGTGTAGTTGTGTAAGTTCTTGTGTTCAAAGAGAGTTAAACAAATTACAAGACTGTTTTCAACTCAGAAGTCTCCCCGTCTTCCATCACTGTCATTTATTTTTTGACCAAGAACATAATTTGCTCCCATGTGCCTTTCTCTAGGCTAGTTTCTATTTCCAAATTTTCCATCAGGTTAAATCTCCCAGAATCAGTAAAACGTCATGCTTTGATGTCCGATGTATCAGCTGTGTCAGTTCATCACAAAATTTATCCTTGTCCTCAGGATTTTTATCTTGTTGGGGAGCCTGATATACAATGACTGTCAACAACTTTGCATATTTAGAGTCAGATCTTGCCTTCAATAGCTTCTCACCTTTTGGTTCACTTTGTCTTTTGGATAAGATAAGAACAGCGCCTCGGGTATGTGATTCATCATTTCGTCCAGCACACAGAATATCATGCCCTGATACTTGATACTAAGTTTTCCCCTTCCTTCTCCCGTCAATCTACATTCACAAATTGTCATGATGTCAAGGGGATATCTATCCATCTCTTTGATTGCCCGGCATAGCTTGCTTGTTTGATACAGACTATTTCGCCCCGTATGTTGATGTGCCCAGAAAAAAATACCTGTACTAATAATGAGATATGATACCTTAATTTATACTTTCGTTATCATACAAAGGTGGCCCGGTAGCTCAGTTGGTAGAGCGGCTGATTACCATGCAAAGTGGCCCGAGTTCGAATCCAGCGGCGGGCAGTGGATTTTTTTCGGGGCCCCCTGTTCACCCAGCAGTATAAATGGGTAGCTAGATCTTTCTAGACTTGGCGGAAATAAAGTCGGCGTGGAAAGCAATGGCAAACTACGACATTATGCCGTGTCTAGTTTAATTAGGGCTCTACCCCTAATTACCCTATACTCAGTCATGGGTAAGAGACTAACTTTACTCTACCGTTAAAGGCTACTTAAAGGATACTAAGATTTGTCAAGGGCTTGTGGCATTTGGCAAAAGTCTACGACCAGCTGGCCTGAACCATTCCCAAATCATTGTGTACGGGTTTTATAATTTGAAATATTGACAGATACAATATCACCATTCTCCTTTGCGCGACCGGCCTTGATGCTGACGACAGCTAATCCCTCCAAGTCTTTTAATTACGATTTAAGTATGAGGTTTTGTTTTGTCTGCTTTTTCTCTGTATGTTAATGCGTGTCAATGTATGTTTGTGCATAATATGTGAAAGAAGCAGGAAAAGGTGGAGGCGGAGAGGGGTGGAGAACGGGAAGCATGAAATTACTGAAAGTTGTATCGATGCCATTAAGCTACCATGGTAGAGGAGAGTGCAGCAATCACAAATGTGCTGGATAGGATGAGAGAATATGGTCTTTTCATGCACACATCTCGGCACGAGTGAAGGGTCAAAAAGCATTCGACATGGTCAGTACAAGCGTGTATGACCGCGTGGGTTCGAGCCTCGCTAGGTGCGGCAAAGTCACAGGCGCTGTGTCCTCAGGTAAGGCACTTCACAACGCTTGCCACACTCGACTCAGGTATGATTGAGTGCCCGGCCATAAAGGCAGCGCTATCGCTTCCTGGAAAATGTATTTGCGCCTAACAGGCTGCCAGTCATGTTCTAAATGTTCTGCGTTGCTGTTGGTCGGGGGAGTAAAATGCTATTGTAAATCCTAGTAGGCATGGATAAGCCGCGGAACGTGCGCTATATAAATTATGTCATCTTTATTTTACTAATGACACCAAAGGCAACGGGACTGCAGATTATTGTTTTTCCTTTGATGATAACCACACCTTGAATCCGCCCCTTAAGCATAACGGCAAAACAAAACACCATCATCCTCACTATAACTTACCCTTTTTCAGTTTGAAAGGCTTCTTTTGTATTTCCTTCTATGCATCAAAACATGCAAAACAAATTTTAAACCAAAGCAAAACAAACTAGAAATCATGATAGAAATAAAAATTAAGAGTCAATTCTCGGAGTCCCTATAACAAGGAGATTCGTGGGGCCCATAATAAAGAATTAAAAGAATGCGTAAGTGACATTAGAATTTTGAATGATATGTTAAGGGGCAAACAATCTTTATAGATTTTAAAGAAAAATTACGTTATGTATCTCATATTAATGAATAGTTATGTTAAACACTGTTTATATTGCCTTTTAGATACACTAAAATTTTTAAGTTGTTTCTACTAGAGTTATCCTATGGATTCACTCGTTTTTGTCTTGTTTTATTGAAGCTCTTTTGAGTACTGTTATATATTGCTGATGGACCCGTTGATTATTTACTATTTCTTATTTTTTTCTATGTACACTCCGTTTTCTTTACCTTACTTTTTCTAACAATCTTCAATCCCTTTAACATGCCCATGTACAATTTCCCTTTAAGGGATGAATAAAGATTTTTTAATTGAATTGAATTGAATTGAATTGAATGGACCTCCCTCCTTTCTCCGGGGGGTGGGGTTGCTACGGTTGCTATAGATTTTGATATAATGGTCATCACGATATAACTTAAAAACAATAACCAAAGCAGAGGACGACACCCGGCATACCCGTTTGCCATGCCCTCATTTCAATCTCGCAGTTTGAATAAGCTTTGACTCGTGACACAAATTAGGAAGTGCAGAATCTCTGTATTGAGTAGTTCTCATAACAGCAAAAAGTCTCAAAATAGAATGCATCACTTTAAATGACAAATGAGTAATGAAGTACATTTTGAAGTACCATCGCAAGTTACTGTTCCCACAGCCGCCCATCCCATCCTCATCCCTAGGATATTTGCAAACCCACTTACTTTCATATATTTTGACCAGCTGATTTCGGATTTACTGTTCCTTGTCCTAAAAAAGCGCTTTGAGCGCAGAAAACCGTTGGAAATAATACAATAAAAAATAAATGAAAACAACAAACCCAAAACAAATAATAAAAAAAAAAGGGTAAGAAATTTCAAAATTCACCTCACCCCATTCCCACCATCTCTTCTCTGTCTGTCTGTCTGTCTGTCTCTCTCTCTCTCTCTCTGGCAAGAGCCAAAGCCTCCTTCGTTTACCTTATATTCGCGACATCGGAATTCGGACCAAAGTTCGCCGAAGCGCGCAACGCCGAGGCCTATATTTGTTAGACAGAACGGCCTAACATTAGGTCTTGTCCCGTCTCAAGTCAGTATTAGTATTATCGCGCTTAACTGCACAGTGTAGGCCTACATGTCTTGAATTCACGCTTAGAATATAGGCCAAGTTCACCTTGTGTAGGTCCAATTATCATAGTTTTGTTACGCTTCCAATCAACTTACTGGCACAAGTGTTTGGGCTCTAATATCATTTGATAGGCCTAGTTCTAGATCTGTTCTTCATAAGTTTACTGGAGCATCAAATGTAACTCGTGGCAGGTGTGTCTCTTTACAAGAACGATAAAAAAGTAGAACATATGACTATCAGTGCGATAATAATAGCCTAGGCCTTTTCTAAATGCAAGCCTGTGTCAGCTGTGGTATATTTACGGTTTACTGTACCTTAATGCAAAGGATTTTCGAGGTTTAGTGGATTGTGGAGATGCAAGGGAGGAAACAGTAGACGACGAAGATGAGAATGCCTTTATCCGTCTTGTTTGTGAGGAAATAGCCTAACTACTGGGTACCGAACAACAGTTACGCCTGTTGGGCTGACGTGATTAACATTTCTACAATCACGAATCCCTTTCAGACTGCAGGGTAAGTACGTAGATATACATCCTTATTCATGATTCTGAACTGTTGTCAGCCCTTGGCCAGTTATCTGTTGTCGATTGTAAACAATAAATAAAACCTTTAAACTCCGTTTAACGCTATCCCAACACTAAACCTAGATCTAAATCTAATCCCATTCCTGACAAACCATTACCTCATCCCTTACACGGCCTATTTAGAATGGAACCCTTTTCTACAATTTTGCAATTATTTAAATCGAATCTCACGTAGGACTAAAATTAATTTCAGGGTTTATCGGGTAGGTCTATGGCATGCTGCTTTTCTCTTCCTGTAATTGTCACTGTTTATGTTCTTGCAGGAAGAAAATGTTTTATCCCTTTTTAGTTTTAAATATACTGTGATCAAAGGTTACTATATTTACGGATATTCCGTATTTTTGTGGAGAGTGCTGGATAATCTTTGCACCAATCTGGACTTCCTGATCGATATGCAGGAAATACCTTTGCGTTATTTCATGTATTCCTCTTAAGAATGTCAGTATTTCTTTATTCTTTACTTTTTCAGGTCTGAGGCATTCGATGTTTGTTGGTTTTTTTTTATGTCAATTGTTTTACAGTATGAATGCGTGCCTGTTGTATAAAATGTCTACGAGGCTGAAGATATTAGTTCTATTTTTCCAAAACTGTATAATGTGAAGAAAGAATCTCCTGCAGGTAGACCTATTACCCCAAATCACAAATAGGCCTATTACACCTCGCACCAGTCCTATCATTGCCGTGGTGTGGTGGCTTGAAAGCTTCTTCGACCCCTAGAGCTATGCCAGTGGGAGCGAAAGTTCCTGACAGGGTCACCCTTGCTGAACAGATCGAAGGGTAGAGGTTAGACTAACTGTGGACAAACATCCGCTGTCTTGCGGACAGTCATTGGTTTGACAAAGGCTAGCACAGTAAACTGCACACAAACCAGCAGCAGGCAATGGGAAACCACTGCTGTATCTTCCCAAGAAAAATCATGAGAAAGCCTATTTACAAAATTTCACACAACCTCGTTAAGGGGGTTCATGATTCATCTCTGAGCACCTCGCTCGGCAGGGATCGCCATGGGCAGCGGGTGGCACCCGGTCGTCATCCAGCTACTCTCTGCAAAGTAAAACCATCCACACATCACATGGTAGCTTCTTGGAAAATCAGGACCCTCTATCAACAAAGAAAGTAAGAAAATGTAAAACAGGAAATGGATAGAACGTCAGTTGAATTTAGGTTTATCAGAAGTTAGGTGGACAGGCAAGAGTATGAATAAAACAGATAACAAAACATTGCTTTATTCAGGTCGAGGAACTCATGACAGAGGAGCAGGAATTCTGATTGATGGCAAGATACCAAAGAGCATCAAAGGCTGGTGGGGTGTTTCTGATAGAGTGATTGTAGTTAAGCTAAAAGGAAAGCCATTTGACATTGGACTGATCCAAGCGTAAGCACCCGCTTCAACATGTACAGATGAAGAAAGAGGCAATTTTTACGAAGATCTCGACAAAGCAATGAAGCAGCTAAAATCACAAGATGTAAAGATAGTCATGGGAGATTTCAATGCAAAAGGTGGGAGACAAACGTAATGAGGATATAGTTGGTCCATGGGGCCTTTGCTGTAGGAAGGAACAGGGAGAATATCTCATAGACTGGTGTAGTAGAAATGATTTTTTTATTTCGAACATCTGGTACAAAAATCAAGCTAGAAGAAGATATACATGGATAAGCCCAGGTGATCAACCTAGAAACCAGATACTTCATACTAGTGCAAAAAAGGTTTAAAACTCTGTTGAATCCGCAAAAACAGTTATCATGTGCCAGTAGTGTGCAGAACAGGAATAAAACTGAAGAAACTAAAAAAAAGTCCAAACAACCAAAATTTGAAATAGGCCTCTTAAGGCTAACCAGCAGATGAAAAGAAACTTTGCTGTTAAAGACAGGAATAGATTTCAGGTTCTAAAGAACATGACTGAGGCAGAGGAAATGTGGGATTAAGAGTCAATCAGTGAGGCTATAACAGAAAATATCCCCAAAACACATAGAAAAGAACATAAAAAATGGATGACAAATGACATATTGGAATTAATGAAAAAGTGAAGGCAGGCAAAGTCAGAAGTAGAAAAGTATAAAATGTTGAATAAAGATATAAAGAGGAAATGCAAAGAAGCAAAAGAAAAATGGATAAATGAAAAAAAAATGCCCAGAAATAGAGACAGATCAAAACAAATATAGCATGGACATGCATACCGAAATCAGAAAATTGAGTAGGAAGAAAGGGTGCTCAAGCTCAGGATGTATCAAATCAAGACAAGGCAATGTTTAAATGGATAAACAGCATCTGCTGGATAGATGGGCAGAATATATAGAGGAACTGTTTGAAGATGAAAGGAGTGATAGACCGGTAATAAAGAAGGAACTAGATGAGCCACCAATCTTAAAAGAGGAAGTAGAAGATGCTATAAAGAAAATGAAATTTAGAAAAGCAACAGGACCAAACGATATATCAATTGAAGTTATTGCAACTCTAGAAGATGTAGGAATAGATGAGACAACAACGCAATTTATGACAGTGGAGATAAATTTAATTAAGTCAAGTCTTCATAACTCTGCCCAAGTCACCAGGGGCTACAGAATGTGAACTTCACAGAACAATAAGTCTCATGAGCCATATGACAAAAATGCAAGTTCGAGTATTAATGACGAGAAAGAGGAAATATTTAAGACCAGAGATATCAAGTACACAATTTGGCTTTGCTCCAGACAAGGGTACCATATCAACATTAATGGAAAGATGTATCCAGGTGCAAATGGATCTGCACATGTTTTATTGACTATTCCAAGGCTATTGATAAAACAAGACATGATGATCTTTTCAATATTTTACATAAAATATACATCGATGGCAAAGATTTAAGAATTGTTAGAAATCTGTACTGGGACCGAAATGCAGCTGTAAGGATTGATGGAGATATTTAAGCAAATCAAGGAAGATCAAGTGGGGAGTTAAGACAAGGTTATGTTACATCACCAGATCTCTTTAATATATATATAGTGAATGATTCTTAGAAATTTAGACAATTGTTCAGGTCTCAAAGTTAATGGAGAAAACATGAACAATATCAGGTATGCAGATGATACAGCTCTAATAGCAATCTCCAAAAATTGTTAGATATGATTGTCTTAGGCAGCTAACATAAAGGACTAGAGTGAACGGATATCACGACCGGCGGCCAAATCGTCCGCTCTCACACGATGTGATGCTATTTTCTATTACATATAACCAATTCAAAGCAAGACAAAGCTTGCACATGTGTTATCCATACTTCCATCGATAATTAACCAGTGACAGCCGTTGTCAGGCTAAATTTTTGCTTTAAAAAACCGCGACCTAAAATCACCATCAGTCCTGGTGAAAAAGTTTTGCCACCATTCTTATTCTACGGTAAGAGCCGGAAGTGATACATTTAGGTATTAAAAAACACCTGGAAAATGCCAAGCAGAGCCAAGTTCCTTTAAACATACGCTATGTCATCCACTATTTCAGGTAACAACGTGCCCCAGTTAGCCCAAGTGAGGCAAATATATGTAAATGAGGGGGTCGTGTTGGTGGTAGCACTGGCTTGGTCTGTACAGCAACATGACCAGTCTTTTTGTCTGTGTTGGTGTTGCCCCTATATTTTTTTTTGTTTCAATTATATTTCTTTTACATGTTTTAAACTTTTATTTAGAATAAACTTTTATGTTAAATTGCACCAAATGATTTCTCTTACATGTATTGTCTTTCTAATTCTGCAAGATTATTGACACCTGGAGTAGAGTGTGCTACATCAAGTATGTGTGCAGCAGGACTGACCCTGCTGTGCTGGGGGATTAGAAGTGTGGCTAGTTTGCTGTCCACTATGGCGTTTTGATGCAGGGTATGGTATGCAGAACTTAGTAATTGATGCCCATGATGTGTTGAGAAGCTATCGTTGAGGTGTTAACAAAGTGGTGGTAGAGGGACACTATAATCATGGATAATCAAGCGATCGTGTTGAGGAGCTCAAGTTATGAAATGGGGTCATCTCAATCTGAGCCTCAAAAGATACTAATATAATTTGAAAGGGGGCAAATGGAATATAAAATGCTATGAAGGGCAGTAACAGATAGATAAAAAAGGCATTGTAGTATTTTGAATTTGTTAGAACCATTTAAAATGCCATATACTGAGTCAAGTCGAGTTGGTGGTAGCCCCCCGGTCGCTTTGCTATTCAGCTAAGAAAGGGTGGTCGTGTCAGGGTACAAAGTAACGAAATGAAGAATGTTAATATTTCTGCCAATTTGATTGGTCTAAAATCATTTCAAGGGAATCCAAGGTGGAAGTGACCGTGGCACTCTTCAAGGCACCCACCTGGTGCTAAATTAAGCCTAGTCGGATATTTTGAGCGGAAGCAATCCGAGGTGGGCTGATAAAAATCGCATCTCTTTTTACCGCCATATTGATATTTTTCGACTAGCGTGGAAGACAATTAAGGAAAGGATATTCACTTAGAAAAATCGATACCTGCTAAGAAAAAAAAGATCGACTTTTGATGTGATCGAGCACGTAGTATCGAAATGACGATCGGAGGATTGAAAGCAAAACTGAAAGAGACTTCTCGTTTAGTTTTCCTCCCCTAGCACGGTCTTAATAGGTCGATGCAATATAATACCCTTTGACCGAGAAAAGGCCGTTCTCTGACGATGCCATTCAAAGCAACCGGTCGTAATGCAAACACATTTAGAAACCAAGTCGGAGGATTTCAATAGATTACCAGGCCGTACTTGTTATAAATGAAGGCCATATTTATGTTTTGAGATGCTGCATTTGAAAGAGATGCATTACTAGAGAGAAAAAATTTATAATAGGGAAATAACCAATGAAGGAATCTTTAAGGATTTACAGAACAGGGGACTTAGAGTCTATAAGATTCCTTTTATTATATACTTGACTTGCTCTGCCATGTGGCCATATCTTATGCCATTTCCATGGCTAGGACGCTTCCCCATTTTGAAAACTGTAGGCAGAACGAGATTTCTACTTTTGCCTTGTTCTTCTGGTGTTTTAAACCAGACTTCCTACTCTGAGATTGTCACAAATTGGATAATGATTTCAAAAATATGAGGGACAAGCATCGATAACAGCGCTATTTCCACCCCCAGAAGGAAGGTGAAAAGGAGTGGTCGACCGAAATTGTGAACGAACAAGAACAATTTCCACTTAATTCAAAGACGTTTGAAGTCCAAAACCAAAATCCTTGGTGCGCCCTTGAAGGCATTTCAAACACATCTGCCAAATACGGTTGTCGTATGGGCGGTGGATAAAAAGCCTTTCGCGTTTCAAGTTGTTGTTTTTTTCCTTGAGGAAAGTTTGGTACTCCGAAGTACGGCCATGCAGAAGTACCGAGCCCCTTTCAACCTAACTCGAGAATCAAGCAGCCATTATATCAGGACCCATCCCGCTTCTTATCAGCACGTAGAAAGACGCGGCTTGATCACGACCGGATCATCAGACAGATGATGATCGACGCGTTTCAAGTTCGCTCAAACAGCTTTATATGATAGATGTTGGGGGGGGGGACGCTAAAAGGGGAAGACACTTATCGCAATGACACCAAGGACTTTGATTGGCATTGCACTTCAATGCTGTTCTTCTACAATCTTCTTTTTTTCGTGTATTTATTTCTTTCCTATATTGTTTGTATGCATTGTACTATTACAATTGAAGATTATTCCGTATCAGGAGGGATTACTTAATTAATGTGTGGAAGACGATTTGAAATAAACAGCCAGGTCGGTAAAATGCTGCAGGTCTTGAACCCACGACCTTTACGTTGAAGCTGTACACCGCACATAAGGAAACCATATTGTGGTCTTTGCCAGCAAAGCTTCTTTTTTTTTTAAAAAGTATACTTTTTCCTGTTATACGAAAGAAATACATTATTATTCATTGGTTCTAAACTTTTGTAAGTCTTGGTTGTTGTTGTTGTTGTTGGGTTTTTTTTTCCTTTTCCTTCATTATGTTATTGGTAAAGCAATCAGATGAATTCATAATATTATCTGACCCACATGTGGCGCCAATTGCCGCTTCTTTCAACCCAATTTGATTTTCCCATTTGTTTAAAATGCCATTATCTAATGGGGGCAGATCCATGATAACTTTAACACGGTAGACAATCTGTGTTTGTGTCTTTGTTTTTTGTTTGTTTGTTTGTTTGTTTGTTTGTTTCTGAATAAAAGTTGATAGAAAACCTTGATGGAAAATGTAACAATCTTACTACTGCCAGCTAAAGGAATGAGCTGTTTAGTCTGTGTGGTGGCAAACCCCGCCCCCCAAATGAATACAGTTTGAAACCATTAGCACAGCAAAGTCATCTGTTTTTCCATCCGTTATTATAACTAGTCTAGTTTTACATTAGCATTGAGTAACTTATAACTTTTTATGTCGTATTTCCATTTTTCAGAAAGTGAAATAGTACGAAACGTGGTTCTCCCCGTCTTTCCATGTAAAAAGACGTAAAGTGAACGTGTCATGATATTAACATAGGTTCTGTTCTCGACCACAGTTTAAAGAGGCCCTGTGCCCCAGCCTGATTGCGGATCACCAAACCTTCACAACGAAACCAATACGTATGATGATTTGTTAAGTGGCACAATAGCATTAGGCCATTAAGGTATGAACAGAAATGAGGAGGATTTCATGAACTCCGTTATTACAGAACGCCAATGTCTCTTTCATCTAGTTTCCCAAGACAATGTCGTAAGCTATGTGTACCGATCCGATGGCCGAGTGGTTAGAGCGTCCGCCTCGGAAGCGGGAGGTCGCAGGTTCGATCCCCGGCCGA
>JAOWAY010079993.1:0-18051 GCA_028565895.1 Goniobranchus geometricus
AGCATGAACTTCCTGAGATTGTCTGAACAGAGAAGTGAATGGCGTGTCATGGTCGCCAATGTCTGCCTCAGACCTGGAACTTGATGATGATGATGATCTGAGTGGCGTGTTTGGCACAGGAATCTGTATTTATATTAGGATAACTAACAACTATGGGCATCCTGCATTCAAATACTGAACGAAAAATTCAGATTTTTTATTTTTTATTTTCTTTTCTTTTCTTCTTTTTTTTTTTTTGTGTTCATTTGGCTTATACACAGATCTATGCTTGTACATAATAATATTCATTTCACAAAGAAACCATTTTTCAGATTTTATAAATAATTAAAAACCAAACCGTCGTTTAATTTTTTCCTGCATCATTTTAAATTTGTCATTTTCCCCTCTTTGTCATTTTCCCCTCCAATTTATTGTACGTATGGGAACTAATCGAGTTTGCTTACTTTGGAGTACTCTATCAAATTGTTAGGAACGTTTGGTATTTTTATGCAATAAGACTGAAAGTAACAACAGTAGGAACAATAGAAACAGCAGCAAAAAGATGGACGAAACATACAACAACTGCAGCAGCAGCAGTACCACCACCACCACTACCCCCGCCACCACCTGAGGGCTGCATTACTGAGTTGTCATGCTTAATTGCTTCGGTTACAGATAAATCTAGACCACTTGATTAGTTTGATATGAAGATTATCGAGATAACCAGATCTAAATGTAGGTTAGAGGAAGGATGGCGCTTGGAAATGTTAACGAATGGATATTTCCTTACTCATGATCCAGACGTAGACACATCAAGTCACGATCTTATCTAGATCTAGATCTAGACTCTAGATTTGATCATTTTGATGTCCATTTTATCCCTCAGATAACCATATCAAAATCTAGATCTCGGTCTACAGCTAGATATAGGCCTGTGTATTTCAAATCCAAAACAAATTTAGTCTAGATCTAGATCTTAACTTAATTTCTCAACACATACAATAACCGTTACGCCGTTCCCCTAACCATAATATACAGGCTAGTTGATTTTAATCTCTGGGCGGAAACTATCACCGGACATAAAACCAGCCCAGACCGAGTCCATCCCAGAACAGCAGAGAGCTGTAAAAAGCAAATCAGTCCAAGCCACAAGGCGAACACTCATGCACCCAGCCGATCCCAAGACGCGGGTGGGAGACGCATGGTCCTGAGTAGCACTCCCAGCAACGGGCCAGCACAACATACCCCTTGAGGCAGCCTCCAGACCCAGCGGGTGGAGATGCCGGACTCGAGGTATAACTCCCAGCAACGGGAAATGATAAGCACCCCTGGAGCCTACCTCCAGACCCTATCGGGTGGAGAAGCCGTGCTCGGGGTGATTGACCAAGAAAAGAGGAAACCCCATCTCAGCTCAACTCCAAGACCAAGCAAACAGCACACGCTGATCTATCCAAGAAAAGCACCGATACAACCATTTATGTTGAAAAGTGCTGAAATTCATCTATCCACCATACCATCTTTGCGTTCTTCAACGAATGGATCGGCAGTCCCTGGGTTCGATTCCCGCCAACGATGACTTGTATATTTTTCTTTAGCAAGAAAGTGCTTCGCTCGACTCAGGTGTTAAATGACTAACTTCCATCACGCTGATATTGTTGCGCTGAATGTGATCCACTTACTGTATACTGCCTAAAGGGTATGCCTGTTGAGGGCCAAGTATTGTAAATCGCTTTGAGTCTGTTCTTAGCATGGTGGAAAGCGCTAAATTAAATGCAATAAATCTTTACCTTTCTTGGGCATGATCAGCAGCTATATTATATTACAAATTTGCTACTATTGAGTAGGAATCTAGATCTAGATTCTTGAATGGAAATAAATAAAAAGTTATATATTCGATTTGCCTTTCCTATTCGGGTGGCAATTTCATTTCTTGCACTGCATTCCGAAGTCAATGTATTTTCAACACGTACAACAAATGAATCGGTGTTTGTTATGAACTTAAAGGCGGGTGGATCTGGGGAATGTAGTGGAATTGCAGTGGAAGTTCTAATTGGCTGCATATCACTTTATAAAATCGCAGCACATTTCAATGACTCTTTATTTAGCACGACTGGGAACCTTTGTTTGAGGTTGTAACGTGCACGACGTATATCAGACAGCTTAATTCCTGTCAAAAAATTCGCAGTTTCCAAAACTGAATTTTCAACCTGTTGTGAATACTTTTCAACCAGAAAGCTGAGAGGAACGCCTGGAGCTGACGTACTTATGAGACGATGGCACTTTAATAAATGTTTATTATCATCATCATCATCATCATCATCATCATCATCATCATCATTATGATTATTATTATTATTATTATTATTATTATTATTATTATTATTAATATCACCACCACCACCATCACCATCATCATTATTAGTATTAATATAAGTATTATTATTATATGACATTTTCATTTTGCTAAGGTGCATTCTGAAGTAAAAATATTTGAGACATCCTTTCAGTCATAGTGAGTCACTGTGTGTTTGTTTCAAAAGAGTGTTATCAGATGAATGAATTTCCCCTTTATCATCAAAATTTAAAAAGGAGATTGAATAGGAAAGTCTCTGAAGCATTGCTCCTTTGTTTTTAATGTTGAAAATTGATACCTTGTCTTGAAACATCCTCTTGTCTTTTTTTCCAGACGCATTAGCACAATCAATAGATACTTACAGGAAAAGGGATATGACGTTGACAAATTATGGGCAGATATTGATGATGTCATCATAAAGACTGTGATTTCAGCCCATTCAGTGCTGAGACACAACTATCGATCTTGCTTCCCTAATCATTTAAAGGGTTCTGCATGTTTTGAAATACTTGGCATTGACATCTTATTGGACAGAAAGCTGAAACCAAGCATTTTGGAGGTTGTTTTTCTTTTTAATGTTCTTCATATGCACTTATTTAGAATTCAACTCAGTTTATTTTGGTGAATATTTTTATGTAAATAATCTAACTGTAGCATACAGAATTCATTCATTTCAGATTACTTATTTCAAGTTTGTTTCTATACTGCAGCTCGGCATTTCAAATGAATTATTCTTGAGAGTTTATTGTTAATGAGATCACTGTATTTAATCTATATGGGAATGTACATTGTTGTTAGTTTTTATACATTAAAAAAAGAAGCTTTTATTCTTGCTTTGATTATCTTATTCACATGGATTTAATTCCCTTTATATTTGTGTGGTGGCATGATTGTGGTGTCAAGGCTTTCAACTCAACTTGTAACCGCGAGGTTCTAAGTTTAAAACCGGGCCATGCCATCGTGTTCTTAAGTTCCTAGGAAAGGCTATTTACACACATTTCCTCACCCTAATCTGGTGTTATTGAGTACACAACCAAATAGGGAAGAGGATTCTGTCAGTATACCAGAACAAGTATACCCTATAAAATGGCTTTGTTTCTCTACATTTGACATGGAGTTGAGAAAGCAGTTGGTTGGAAAGTCTTTTGGGCAACATTTAGTGGATTTGGTGCTATATCAAACTCAGATTTGATTTGATTTTAATTTGATAACAAAGAAAGCCTTGGCAATGCCTCCATGACATTCATATTCATTGTAATCTATGATCCTGCCTATCTGTCTGGTCTTTTTTACATCTTTTGTACATAATATTTGTTCACAATTGTTCACCATGAAAAGGCCCACGTTATTGCTGCCACTCAGATATTTTAGCGGGGTGCTGAGATTCTTTTCCCTGGATGGGGCCAATGCCTTTCACTTCACTTATTTCCTTGGACTCATAGGCCCATACTCTCCATTCTAGCCCTTTAGATGGCTTCAATCATTCCATGCTTTGGAAACTTCACACCATTGTTTAGAAGTGAATGCCTATTTTATCAGATATCTACTATAGGTACATTGATTTGATCTGTTACAGGTAAATCACTCACCAAGCTTTACAACAGATGCTCAGCTTGACAGAGAAATCAAAGGAACACTTATATATGACACCTTGAGATTGATTAACTTTACTTCAGTTGATCGTAAAAAATGTCTTGAAGAAGAAAGAAGACGAATAAAAGATCGCCTCCTTGGAAAATATGTGAAAAAAGAAACCAAGTAAGTTGAATTTTAATAACTTGATAAGCAAGTAAAATCACCTTTATACGACGTCCTGCGAGCATCATCATTCAGTCAGATGTTTTGATACTCTCATGAAAACTCCAAGAATATATCTTCCTGCCATGAAAGACTACAATTACTGTCATGCTTCACCATAATACTACTACTACTGCTACTGCTGCTGCTAATGATGGTGATGATGATGTTGATAATAAGAATAAGAATAAGAATATATTATTATTTTAATTTAAGAGCCCCCTTTGCAAAGGCCTCAAAGTGCTAATAGATTACATAAAACTTTGGTACGTTATATAATAGAAAACATTATTTCAGTTAAGAATAAAATTCAAATTTAAATACTTGTGAAATAGGTTAGTCATAAAGAATATGAGAGCAGCTCTTGATGAATATGTTCTCTGTATCTTTTTCCTTCTAGAGAGGAATTGGAGGCAGCCCAAAGTCAATATATTGAGCAGCTTGAACGCTATGAGAACAATCATTTGGGAAACTTCCGAAGAATTTATCCAATTCCAGGATCAGAGAAATATGATAAGTTTTTCCACAGTAGTGGGACTCTTTTTCAGGAAACTGCTGCTTTCAAGGCTCGCCAGGAACTGGCAAGGTATTTAAATCTTATTGTCTTCATGCCTGTAGAGAAATTTTTGAAAAGATTTATTCCGTAAAAATTAATTTTTCATCTAGATAAGAATACAAGACATTGATGCTTTCTTTCTCTTTTTAAGGATGGACATGCTAGTCTTAATTGATTTGAATCTTTTATTAAATTGTGGAAGCAAACCATGTCAGAAATGTAATATAAAAAGGGATGAATACAAATACAAATACACCTTATATTTGGCTTCATCGTGTAAAATAAATCTCTCATAAGTATGATGGTTATGATGAATATGTATGATGAATAAATGGTAAAGTTTGATTTTTACATGATGATAAAAAAGATGTGAATTGTCCCTCTTAGATTTCTCCTCTCTAGTCTCCCAAGTCACAGCTGTGTCACTTCTTCCTTTTGCCTTGCCTGTCCATCTTTGCCTTTATTTCTTGTCTGACCGCTTTGAACAATTCTTCATGCAGACAACAAAGAGAGGAACTCCTTCGTAAAAAGGAGAAAAATGAAATGATGTTGAAAGGAAAGGCAAAGAGGGAAGGGGTCCGACCAGAAAGTCCTGGTCGAAGACGTCGACTGAGTCAACGTCCCACATTACCTCTACGACATCTCAACAGTCAACGTCAAATGGCAAGTGATGTGAGTTTTGTTATATTTTGTGTGGTTTGGAAGTTTTTCTTACAATCATCCACCACAAGTTTACAGGGCACTCTTTTTGCTTTGAAATGTCAATCAACAGCTTAAAACATGAAAGATAATGTAGTCAAAACTCAATGAGATATGTATTTCTCAACCAGGATATGAACATTTTTGTAGCTGTTTTGATACATATATTTATACATGAGTGTGTGTGTGTGTGTGTGTGTGTAATAGTGATGTATAAATGTTAAAAAATCAATTGTTGCTTAGTCAATTTAAAATGTTATTTTATATGATGTTGAATGAAATTGGAAATTCATATAAACCAGCTTTATGTCATTTGGTATTGTGACTTTTAACAGTTTTTCAATGTAGACCTGTAGTCAATATTTTTCACCTACCGGTGATTATTTAAGAAAACTCCTTTTACTCTCATGTAATAGTTTGACTTAATCAGACAAATGCTATAACTGTATTTACTTATACAGAGATCTTGATTTTGCGTCAAGATCATAGAAAGTACAAAATAAATGCAAAGAAATATTAATGCCGCTCATTTGGATTGCTTTTGAAGTGTATGCACACAATGTGTTTTTGACTTTGCTTTCATGGAAAATATTCTCTTGTCAGCAGTACAATTTGACAGCTACCACAGCAGTATGTATACAAATTTCATTTCTTCTGTTACCTTTCGTAGATTTTGTTTCTGCTCTCGCTGCTTGCTGTTTAGTATAGCTCCGCTTTAACTGGTTAGTAAAGGAAATAGAGAACTTTAATCTTCCATTTCTTCTCTCAATTTTTTTTTTTAGGGGAAGCATTCAATATCTCCTAGAAAGCAAACTTCAACTAGAAACATTACATGCAAATATTGGTTTCACAAAGATTTTACATGGAGATGACTTTCTCTTTCTTGAATAAATTCTTAAATCTGTAATGTTTTCCATTGTCATTTGATTTTCAAAACTGTTCAGGGGTTGAAAAGATCAAGAGATAAACATTGACTTTTTATTTATTAGAATCAAAAAGAAGGGATTTGAAAAACACAACAGCAAACTGCTCTGCCC
Source organism: Goniobranchus geometricus (assembly GCA_028565895.1). NCBI lineage: Eukaryota > Metazoa > Mollusca > Gastropoda > Nudibranchia > Chromodorididae > Goniobranchus > Goniobranchus geometricus. Next base: position 6,422 of record JAOWAY010079993.1, read on the forward strand.
CACCCCAAAAACAAAAGAACTTACTTAAATATGTATCATTTCCAGGGTGTTTATGGCTCAAAATTTTCATCCTCCAACCCCCAAAACAAAAGTGCTTACCTAATTATGTATCATTTCCAAGGTGCTTATGGTTTAAAATTTTCGTCCTATCTAATATTAATGTCTTCTAGAGGAGGTGACAGGACAGTGTATTTCAAAAGGTGAAAAACATTTACCAGTAGTTTCCAATCATGTTTATATTCCTTATAACAAATGCTTCTGAACATCATTCACTTTGCAACTTAAATACATGATCTATTTGTAAATGTACCTTCATTTTCTAAAATTTTTGTAATCAAAGAATCTGAGGAAAAGGGCATTTTTTAACTCGGTGTAGTTTTACATGGTCACCCAATGAATAACACCACAGATTAGCCTGAGATTTTCTTTAATTAGAAACTTTTTTATTACATCCTTTCACCCTCTTTACTGAAACATATTTTAAGTCATATATAGGTTATCGTCAAATATCAGTGGAGAAAATCAGTTTTTAGCTCTACCCTTCAACTTTAATTAACAGGTAATCTTTCCAAGATATAGATATTTAGAGTTCATTATAGAATCTGGATTCTGATTTAGTCTATAAAACTTTTTTCTTGATTTCTGTTGCTATATTATCAAGATATCATTGATATAAATCAAAAGTGGTATATAAAGGGAATGATTTACTTAATTTGCTTTTTATAATGTTGGGTAAAACAAAAGTATTAGAAAAATAACAAACTCCATTAAGTTTAAGCTCTTCCTAAGATGATTCGGATGCCAAGCCAGGACTCCATGAAATTATTTGTTGAAAGTGACCAGTCCTCACAAATGAATAATATGTAGTATTCATCGGCTACTAACTCATCCCTTAGTGAATGGGAAAAAGAAGGTCGGGGGGCGTGCCGGGATGTTACCTGGATGGCGAGGGAAATGGCTTATTGCTGTTTTTCGATTTATAGTTTTATGATCGAGGGATAAGGGTAGCAATTCTCCTTTCATGTAAAGGAAATGCAGAATAAGTGCAAGAAAGGCACTTGTGTCAAAAGTGTCGTCATCTTGCTGAAAAATTTAGTTCTGAATAAAAGCCTCTAGAAGAAATTAGTTAATGCAAATGTCAGCAATTAAAATAATGGCCTTTCAGTGACTTAAAATGTAGTACATCACACTCATTCCAAGCTAACATGTTTTACACCAAATTAAGTTTTAGTTGACTCTTCTACTCCCAGCAAACACAATTTAGAGAGATTGAAGACAAGCTTTTTCACAAACCTATAACTTTTTTGTTTTAGTTTTTCCCTTATTTCTAGTGTATGTCAGTCATTCCAAAATTAAGAAAAAAATATGCTTAAACTGAATACCATTGGCAATAATTTTGATTTAAAAAAAAAAAAAATTGTAGACGTAACTTGTAAGTAACTTTGAAGGGCATCTGTGGCTTAGTGGTGATTACAACTCAGCAAGAGTTGAGTTTCAAGAGGCATTCAACATGGTCAGTACAAGCATGCATAATTGCTTTGGTTCAAGCCTCACTGGTGCAGTGTCAGGTACATTATCTCAAGTCTTCTGTGTTGTGTCCTGAGACCGAAGCCCTTTACTTTGCTTACCTCACTCAACTCAGGATAAATGAGTAGCTGGCCATTAAGACAGAGCTGTCTTTATTCAGAACAAATATTTGCATGCCTAACGGACTTCAAGTCTTTTTCTAAATGATCAATGTTGTCATGGTCAGAGAAGTAAAATGTCATTGTCAAGTGCTGTAAGCATGGTTACACCATGGACAGGATGCTGTATAAATGCCATCTTTACTTAACTTTCACTTAGCACACAATTGCAGCACCAGTGCTGAATGTTTTATTGTTTTGCTATATAAATTTCATAATGAGCGTTGAAAGATTGAGGTTTGAGAGCTAATAAGCTTCTTGAATGCAAAAGGAAAAAGATCTGTATGGTAAATTGTAATGAGCAAAAAACAAGTACAGTTGTCCCTGCTTAGCATCCACATTCTGAGAGGACTGAGAAATGTGGATGCAAGATATGAACAATTGATGTGAGATGATTGAAATGAAAATTGCCCATCAAACAATGTCAGTTTACCTATGACATTGTAAGTAGCTCATTCACAGAATGCAAAATTCTAAAGAAAAGGCAGGGTCATTGTCATTGTGAGATGTGAGTAGATAAAGTGCTGTTTGGCTTACCTGTACCATTGTACAGGCTCATAAATTTTGTCATGACTGATGCACAGTTTAATGAACAAGCAATGTCACTCCATTCAATATGCCATGGATGGGCGAGGCTGGACAGGGGTCATCTGTCAGCTGTTGTCTACAAGTAGTAGTATGAATACTTTGGTGTGTTATGCAATGATGAATGCTTGCTTTTGTTTCAGCATGCCTGAAAGGCGCTTTGCTTATCAGTGGGTAGGGGAGTCTCGACCGGTGTTATTGCTTACCTGTTGTCTGTATGTCTGGTTTTAGGGTGAGACGTGATAAGAGTTTTCTTTTTTTGTAGATGACAAGGTTGGCATTAGGCATTCCCATTTTTGGCACGTCTGAAATGAGCTACATTCTCTCGATACTAACTGTGTATATATGTCACTGGTATAGTTTGCTTCAAGAAGGATGTTCGGTTTTGGAAGATGAGCAGTTCTTTGGACATTCAAAATCTTCCACTTCTGCTGACAGGTTGACATCCTTGCCCATGAGGATTGTCGCCTTAAAGTTCATGATAATGCTTTAGATCTTTGTCTATTTAATCTGTTCCCACAACCTCGCTTCTCCTGATTTCAATTTCACCCAGAGACTGTGACTGCCTGACTTGCATCTCTTGTAACAATACAAACTCCATTACATGGTTGACTGCCCTACAATTTGGATAGTTCTAGACCTTCTGCTGCTGTATCTCATCTCAGAAGAGCCAAATTTGAAAAACCTTTCAATGAATCTGCCATAATCATGCCATATTTCTTAGAGCTTTTTGTGAGGAAAAAACTCTATCACTTTGACTGTGTTTGTTCCTTGCCATTCTTACACTTTAGAAAGCACTTCTATCAGATCCCTATATAAATCTCCAAGGCCTATATGAACAGATTTAAGTTGATAATCAAAATGTAGATCGGAGTCCTACTCTTAGTATAGCATATATCAAGAATAATATTGCAGTGTAACTGCAGTTTTTGAAAATCTGGAATCATGATTATGATAACAAATGAGTGAAATTGTTGAAAAACAGCAGCAATGTATTATATAACAACTTGAATGAGGAAAAATGATATTTATTTTGAATGCTATATATATATCACCTGAGGACATATATCACCATACTTTAAAAGAAGAAATTTGAAAGCTCAGTGAAATTAAACTCTCTATATTATACTCGCTCAGGAAATTCAAGTATAATGATTTAGAACTTTCACTCTAGCTGACCTTGATATGCTATGGAGTGTCATGTAAATTTTTTACACTGTAGCATTTCATGAAAAATTTTCAAGGGCTATTAACAAGTAGCTTTTGTTTATTCATGGCTAATTTCAATTTTTCTTGGATATAAATTAGCCTGTTTAATGTGTTTTTGTCATTGTTTTCTCTTGTTTGTTTTAGCAACTCAATATTATGAGAAAGGTACTGATTTTCATTACATTGGCAAAGTATTTTTTCCAGAAATGATATTTGAATTTAGTTGAAGCAAGATGGATAACAGTTTTGTAAATGCTTCATTCATGAGGAAAAAAAAAATTTGAAAAAAGTGTTTAATAACATTTTTGTAAATGCTTAATTCATGAGAAAAAGACAAAATTGGAAAAATGTTCAATTCGTGCTTCTTGCACAGACTTGTTGCTTTTTAAAAATATTTAATTGTCTTCATATACTACATCATGAATAATTTTTCATATTTCAGTATATGAAAATAGAGTCAAACTAATGAAATTAAAAAAGAGGCAACATATTTTTTTCATCATGTACTCAATATTCACTATTGTCTCTAGCTGTTTTCTTATAACTTTCATCAGCTAATATTCCAATGGATAAGTCTAAACAAAACTCTTTGATTTTTTGACTTTTTGGATGATAGGCTGTCTATATTATGGCTGGAATGAAAGTCACTAATATTTCTTAGATGACATGTGGAGTATTTATATGATACTTTCTTTTTTCAGCCATCATCTGCACCACCTCTTTTAGTTGTAAGTTTATTTTTCTGGGCAATGCAATTTCTACATATTGCCTTAAATTGATCCCAATTATTTTACTTTTTTACTTACTTTATAGTAAGACAACATTCAGATAAATGTGCACAGATGATTTTTTTTCCCCATTCCCATTGAAACCTCGTGATTTGAGTACAGTGGTCCTGGTTAATGATTCTTGAATTGATAGAGAAGCATGTAGTTTTATATTTTTCCAGAATTTATTTTATCAAACTTTGGTTAGGAAAACAGGAAAAGGTATAAAATAAGACCTCTGTTATTGGGACACCCTCGGGAGATTGAAAAATCATCTTGATTGAAAAATCATTCTGATTACCTGGGTTTCCTGGTTTCCTGGTAAGATTGGGATTTTGGTTTTGCTCCATTTTGGGGATTACTAAAACCTTCTGCCACCTCACCCCAATCTCAGTAGAAGGGTAATCCTCAAGGACCATTTTTGTTCCATCTTCCTTGCACTTTTTTCGCTAAGTGTGTGAGGAAATCAGTGATTTCAGTGCCAGTTGTAATGGATCAACTTTTGAATAATTCTGCACTTTCTCTGTTTTAGCGTGTAATAAAAAAATTCTAGTAACCAAAGACAAAGCAATAATAAGAGCCATTGTCCAGTTGACTTAACATCATTTTGCAATGCGAAGCTCAGACCAGTGGAAGTGTCATCACTGCATGCAAGCCAATAAATATACATCTTCAATTGGTCTGTAGTGGTTGAATAACTCTAGAGCTCCACCCATATCATTCAATTCAACCACTGACCAGAAACATCAGGCTGGCCTCACAACCTTGGAAGTGTTGGTCATAAGAATGGAGGTGATTGACTATTTGAAACTGACCTGTCAGCAGTGATTTCAAACATGGCAAGCAATAGACTTCATCACACAGCTTTATGATGCAACCGATGACATCTTCACATTATTCCTTACAAGGACCTGTTAACTTAGTGTAGATTTTGGCACAGCACTGTCTTGATTTGTCAATTGTCAGAACAATTTTCTTTGTTCATAATTTGCCTCATAATGATAGACTGCCTTCTTCATGTGTAATGTGCGACATTGTGATGAGAGTGTAAAAAAAAGGAAACTTGAAATCTCTTTGAAATTAAGGAAACACATGACAAAATCCTCCTGATATGCTGGAGACCCTATCGTGATAAGGATTATAAACTATATAGGAAAAATTCTGTCCTTGGAATTTCGTCCTGATATCCTGGGTTTTCCGATTTCCTGAGGTCCCAATAAAAGAGGTCCTACTATATTATTATTAAAATTATAGTTATTATTATTAAATTATACCATGCAGCATTTATTTGATATGCAGTCTGAAATGAGCCAAGATATACTTTCAATTTTTTCCAGTGTGTGGTCATGAGAGAGAGAGAGACAGACAGACAGACAGACTGACAGACCGACAGACTGACAGACAGAGACAGATATACAGAAACAGCCAGCCAGCCAGACAGACAGACAGACAGGCATAAGATTTGAAATGTAAATGAGAAAGACTGTAAGATGGTAAAATGTTAAAATGCATAACACAAATGTAAAGGATTGTTGAGCCTTCTTCCTTCTTTTTCTGTGACAAATTCATCTTTTGCAAAATATATCCATTTTTATTTCTTGTAAATTTTTTCACATTTTAACAAGACATTACCCTTTTTCCTTTTTTAAAAAGATGTTGTTGTTTTTTTAAGTAATATTTTTTACTTGGGATAAATTATTAACAAAAGCAATATAATAAAAACAGTATTTTACATTCTTTTCCTCACAGATAATCATCTTAAATGTATTTGAAAATCGCAAATGAATTTTGTAATTCTTGCATATTCATTTTATGTAATGTAGTGTGCAGATAACATATCCTACCTTTTTCATTCTGTTCTGTACATGGGATGTGTATTTTGTGATCCTAAATAAGGAGAAACTATTCATATATTCCCTCTTGCAGCTAGCAAAAACAGTTCCCGTTGCCTTTGTAAGTGATCTGTTGTGATGCTATAACCAAACCATGGTGCTTTCCCTTGTAATATGCCTCTAAGAACCAGGGAAATATTAACATTATCACATTCATTAGATATGACATGGTTTCCAGTAGTTACTTTTCAGGGCATACAACATTTTCTTTTGCAGTTTTTGAGAATAGACTTTATTTTAAATTGCCAGCTGACACAGGAATAAAAAAGCGCTTTAAAAAGCCCTTTTAAAGGACATTTTTATCTTTCTAAGTCATTTGCCGAGGAAGGAGACAAATAAAACTCTTGGAAAGTTGACTTCATTTGGCTTCTAGAAGTGACTTCCTGCCTTAATCTTCCTATGTAGCTTAGGAATTTTATACTTTTATTTGCAACTGTATACAACTTATATGAATGGAGTGCAAAAAGAAATAAATGTATTAACTTTTGTTTTTCATGTCTCTCTTAATCCATCTTATTTCTAAATGAGGATTCTAATTGCATGCTTTGAAAATCTGTATGTCTTCATGAATATCTTGCTTTTGATTTTTACCAAGTCTTTTATTTCATTTCATTTTTATGAGCATTCTTACATATGGAATATAAAAAAAGAATCAACTTCTAATCAATCCATCAATAACAAAATAGCCTTTTAAGAAATAATGATGATGAATTGAATTTGTTGTGCTCATCCCCATAGACTTGAGGGTATAAGTGCTTAACAAACTATGGAAATGTGGAATGATAATTTGGTATAATGTGCCATAATATAGGTATATTTTCTCGTTTTATTGGTTTGTGTTTCTTTCAAACCCAGTAGACCAGAAAGGTGACATACTTACTCTGACTAGATCAGTCAAGTTACTTAGAATTCTTTTTTTCTTTTAAGTTTTCATAGTTTCATAGTGCCTATATTGGAATATTTCAATGATAAACATTTTGTTGTGACTGTTCTGGCTATAAATCATGAACCGCCTAATTGTCATTAGAGCACTGTTCCATTTAATCCAGATAATTTCCTTTTGTTTTTTTCTGCTAATGGGGATTTTAAACATCTCATCCGAATTCCATGATTATCAATTTTTCAAAACTTTTATCTAGTTTCATCTCTATGCTCCATGGACAAATTTAAGGCCTTTTCTTCCTTTTTATAGAATTAATTCAATGAATAAAGGAATAATGATGATAGATAAACATTTTTCTTCTGATGAAAATCTTCTTCCTTTCTTCTAAGAGTCTTTTCACAAGCCAAGCTTGAATTTTAGGATTTGAACATGGTATGACAAATGATGTCATTTATATTAATGTTTACTTAGCATGTTTATCAATCAATAATATACCGGTGATTTTAAAATGTTTGATAAATGCACTTATCAGATGTTAAAGATGTTTTTTTTTTTTATCATTGCTGAAGAAAATCCTCTTGCTACAAATTATTAGTCATCTTCAGGCTAATTACTGATGTGGGTCAACTTACTGTGTTTGCATTCTGTTCACCAATTAAAATACTAATTATTGATCATTTCCTCAGGACTTCCGTGAATATGAGCCTCTGGATACATTAAAACCGCAGGACATCGTAGAGGATGAGGAGTTGGAGCGTTTGTCTGGGTTACTCCAACGTGATAATCTTGTCCGAGGGCTTGGCATTGTTGAACATGTATACCGTTTGTTACATTGTACTCCTGGAACTGTTGGAGTGATCCGACAAGAGCAAAGACCAAGTCAGCATGGTGTTGGACACAGCCATACTTTGGTGAGTCTTTTCATATTTTAGTTTAGATAAATACTGATTTAAGTTCAGGCTTCATTCATAGTAGTGTTATATCTCAATACTGTGCCGTTTAAAAGTGAGGGTTTTTTTTAAGCATCCAGATAAGACAGTTAAATACAAATTTACTGCTGTCAACCTTTTTGTTATGTTGCCAGCTGGCTGCATTGTATGAGTCTCATTAACTCTCTTTTTTTTTAATTTTTAAAGGAAAAATAGATTATCGTATAATAAGTCTGTTTTTTGTTAAATTTGATTTTGTAGATTACATTTTTATTCAGCAATATTTTTATAAAGGAATAACTTGTCACTATCAATATATACATATCATTATTACCATACAATGAATATTCATTTCAATCACTTTTTGTGACAATAAATCAAAAGTTTTGTAAGCTTTTAACTAAGTTTAATCATGATTTAAGATAAAACATTGGGGTTTTCCTTTTAAACACAGAGCAAAGTAATTATACTATTTATGAATAGAATAGATGAAATGGTAATTCTCAGTATTCTTCTTCATTACCTTTCATTGGTCCTCATATGCAGTGGTATGCTGTTTCACCTTTTCCTTCATTGTTGTGTATTATCACGATACATCACTTAAAAATTGCCTGATTTTTCAAGGCACTGCCAAAAATGAATGAATTTTTTTTTTTATTCTGCCTCAACTCACATAAGCTTTCTAGTTTTGTCATTGAACTTTATGTATTTTAAATTTTGCGATTATTCATGTACAATTGGGACTTGCTTTCATGGTCTACTCCAATTGAATTGAAAGACAACAATTTAAATGAAACATAGTTGTTTTACTTTAGCAGTAATGCTTTTTGAACATCATAAATTGAGAAGAAAGTGTTGGGTTTTTGTTCATTAAAATAATTTATTGTTGCCACTTCACGATTGATGTTCTTGATATGTTGCCTGTGCACTTTTAAAAGAGCCGATACAGCTTTGAATGCTTCTAAACAAACAATGAATTTTGTGAATCTTTCTGTATCTTGCAACCAATTCTGAAAAAAAATCTTTCATCAGTGGTCTTTGGCATTTGATTCATTGCTGAATCATCGTCATGTTTGGATATTTCACATTTCAATGATTAAAAGGAATTACTTAATTATATTTTTACTAGGCTTTGCAGGGAAAAGAGATGTCCCTCATCTCATCGGTACGTTTTCATATTTTTTCTGCTGGCTGCGTAGGTGTGCTAGTTCTGTAGGATATTGTGAAAAAGCTTCTCAGTTCATTTGTATTTGTCATGTCTCAATGTCAAACTTTATAACCATGACAGTGATTGAAAAAGTAACAATACCAATCATATTTTCTTTGTCTACACACAGCAGCTACTACTGCTTTTTAAAAAGCTGCATCAAAAAGTTGTATTGTCCTACATTTAATTGTTCAGTGTAGATTATGTATTATTATAATGGTGAGAAATCCCACATGTATCAGTTAGGGATTAAGCTTAGCTGTGAAATGGTTGCAATTATTCTATAAATAAACTGTTTCTCTTGCTATAGCCAGCTTTTTATAAAAAGATTGATGTTGAAATATGCCAGAATGTTGGTGCCTTGTAAGGGATTAATGCTCCTTGGCTTTGCAGCGATAATGTTATGTCCCATAAACTTTGCTTTACTCCAGGACATTGCAAACATGAATTATTGTAATCTGACAAAAAGCCTATTTTTTCAAATGAATTTACCAGATTCTTATCATATGGTCATAATCTGAATAAAAAAAAATTTCAGTGAAATAGGCAAATTATATGAGGCCGATGTACTTTTACAATTTAAAAAATGTTAGGAACAAAGACTCATGTCTATGTTTTGCAAAGTTCATGGGTATATTCTATTCTGGTAAAAATGGAAATATCTTCACAACAAAGTAGTCTGATCCTTTTTCTTCATTCTACCTTCTTTAAACATGGTGGGTTTCTTTTTCCCATTCTTTGATTTTTCTTCAGCAACGGAAACTGATTATTTAGAAAATCAGGATTGATTGCAAACTCATGTTGCTTACCAAACTTTGCATCAAAATGATTTACAATCAAACAAACAGTGATTAAATTTGATCTGACAAGAGTAATTTACAATTTAAAATTCTTTTTGGTTATCCTGATTAACATTATGTCATTCATCAAAGGTATTTTATGAAGAGTTTTGACAAAATTTGAACTTGTTAAATCATCTCTCATATTAGCATTAGAATCTATCTCTCTAAAGAGAATCTTCAGAAAGAGGAAAGCTTATTTCAGATTGGAAAAGTTATTAATCATAAAGATTACTGAATGCTGAAAGGAAAACAGATTGGAAAAGAAGTAAGCATAGTCAGGAAATTTAAGTTTGAAAACACTGATATTAGTAAAATATCTCTTTTTTAAGGAGAACCTTTCAGTGTGATTCTACCCTGTCTGTAACTCATTAGTTTCTTGAGGGGAAAAGAGTGGTTGCTATTTCAAGCCTCAGTTCTAACTTTCTTCAACCACTTTTATCAATGCAATTGTTTTCATCTTTCATTAATATTCTTCGCAAACTTATAAAATGGGCCCCCTTCCTCCTCACTTATAATCAGACATTGTCACAATTTGTCACTTTGCCACAGCAACCAAATTGTCAATGAAAATCTTGAATTTAAATTGAAATATCATTAAACTTTTCTCATGCCATTGCCATACTGAAAGGATGTGAAACGCATACAGTCAAACCTGCCCTAACGACCACCTGTATAAGACGACCACCTGCTCTAACGACTACTCTCCATCGACCCCCCTGGTTTTTTCCTATATTTTGTCTCTCTATAAGACGACCACCTCCTCAACCCTACCGCGACCACTATTTTCTTCGATGAATCACACTAAAAACTCCTCAAGACGACCGGTCGGAACAGATTGATGGCCTGGGCAAGCCACTGCCAGCCATTCTGTTCCCATAAACGCTCTGCTCTACTTAAGCGGCATCCACCTATTCTGATTTTTATCTCCTCCAAAAACTGATTGGTCAGGTGATTTATGTTTATCTCGATGACAGTGCAAGCATAGACAAGGCTGGGTAGGGTCAGTCATAGAGGTAAGAAGGTTGGCCAGTCTTGCACAATGTCTAAGAGTAACGCTCCACTGTGAATGACATTGATTATAATGCAGTGTGGGTAGGCACCAGAGTGATGAGCGTTTCGTGCTTTAGAAACCAATTAAAGCCTTTGATGTATGGATTGATAATTACATTGTATGGTAGGGTGATGACAATCGTCTGAATACGCATGTTCACAATTTTTTCGCGCATTACATAATTACATGTAGATCTACTCAGAAGTAGCCATTCGGTCTTCCCCTACCCCCCCCCTCCTCCCCCTCACAGTGGAGGCAAGGGTGAGGACTGTGTGTGTGTGTGTAGAGGGGGGTGTTGTTGCATGTCATTACGACTACCTTCTTAAGACGACCACCTGTCCAAGACGACCACTTTTGTTCATGATCTTCGATGGTCGTCTTGGGCAGGTTCGACTGTAATTAGATTCTAATTGTTAGATTATCTCAGTTTATTTCTAAGCTTTAAAATCAGTTTTCTTGTGTGGGCATTAAAATTTATTGCAATGTAATAATGATATTATTATAAAATAATAATAATAATAATAATAAGAAGAAGAAGAAGAAGAAGAAGAAGAAGAAGAAGAAGAAGAAGAAGAAGAAG
>JAOWAY010079994.1:0-11349 GCA_028565895.1 Goniobranchus geometricus
ATCACACACCCCACGAGACATGGACTATCTACAGCCATCATGTCAAGCAACATAACGCCTTTCACATGAAATGCCCTGAGGATGTTGCTCCACATCAAGTGGCAAGACAGAGTGGCGGACACTGAAGTTTTGCAGCGTACTGGGACAGAGAGAAAACATGCCATACTTCTACGCTCACAACTAAGGTGGGCCGGCCAAGTCCGGACGTATGGATGACAGTCGCCTCCCAAAGAGACGGCTCTACGGTGAGCTGTCGGAAGGCAAGCGCTCACCGGGCCGACCAAAGAAGCGATACAAAGACACCCTGAAGGAGGCCCTCAAACCTTACAACATTCCCAATGCTATAAAGGAAAAGAGTGCAGAGATTGTTCCTTATGGCGCTCACTCGTAAGATCGGGAGGATCTGTCTTTGAAGAAAAGTGCATTAATGACAAAGCACAGAGTCGTTTGAAAAGAAAGGAGAGAATAAGCTTCACTTCCAAATCTGGTACAGTCCCAAGCATCACCTGTCCCCACTGCGACAGACGTTTCCCGGAGCGGATCGGCCTCATTAGCCATCTCCGCACCCATCCCAGCCCGACTAACTACTAAGTGATCAGAAGTCATGGTTGTCTTCGAATACGAAGGACGAACATCATCATCAGTCTGTTAAAGGTATGGCTATCAAAGTTATCCAAAGTAGAGAAGCTTGCAACGATTAGAGCCCTACAACCAGATTCACTATGTTTCGATTTTCAACTGTACCTGCAGAAAGTTGCGCACGCAAATTTTGCACAAATTCGCGCAAAACGCAACTTTTGGCATTTTGCGCAACTTATCGCAACTTTTTCCAATTTTGCGCAACATTTGGCGCAACTTCAATTAAAATGAAAAAAAACAGAAAAAGAAAACCTAAAAAAAACAACAACAAAAAACACCCCCCCCCCCCCGAAAAAAACGCAAATAGAAACAAAAAACAAAAACAAAACACAACAACACCAAAACAAACAAACAAAAAGGTTAACAAAAACAGCAACTTATAAAACATAATAAAACACGACACAACGAAACCAAAAAACAAACAAACAAACAACAACAACAACAACAAACCCAAACAACAATCCCACCCCGAACAACAACAGCAACAAAGCAAAATAAAGCTTAAAATAAATAATATCGTAAATTGTTTACTTTTTAAAACTTTCATTTCGTATTGCGCTAGCTACACCCTGGAAAAGAAAAGTGGTAAAACTATAATAAAGCCCTTTTAAGATCTCTCCCAAGATATGGCCGACATGTTTGGGTCTCTTGTAAAACTACAAACAAATAGAGCGACAAAATACAGTGGAGCACGCCTATAAAGAACACTCTTGTAAAGAACTGATGGAAATGAAGAACACATTTCTTTGCTCCCAGTTTTTTCTCTCTTTATATGTGTGACTGAAATAAAGAATTACTGATATAAAGAACTATTTTTATTGCCGGGGCTTGTCCTTTATATCAGTGTTTCACTGTAGTCAGCCCAATCTTTATCACTCTCATTTCAGAAAATCGCTTGCAGAGAGACTCGCATCAACAGATAATACAGTGTCGACAACTGCAGGTTCTTTAGGAAACAAAGAAATGACTTTCTCATTGAAAAAGGTAATTTTGGGTCTGTTTCAATTCTTTAAGCAAAAAAAATTCCACCTATCTCAATTTTCTTTTAAAGTCTTTTCTTTAGGTCTGTCTTTAATCCCATTATTGTCTTCACTCAGCTAAAAAAGATCTCACTGCTTTTTCCTTTAGTGTGTTTGTTTGTTTTCCCTTGTGAACAGTCCATATACCCTTGAAAAGCAGACCTTCAATCATCTTTGTGCAGTTGATGCAATTTGATTGATATTTTTTTCAATCAAAGGTCTCATGGTCAGATAGTCAGTTTAAAGTTTCATTGATCTCACTGGAGCCAGATGGGGCAATCCTTGGTATTATTATGTCCTGCTCATTCTTGACCAGGCAATGAGAAGGCAGACAGGGCAGCAACTCAAGTTCCCAACTTTGGCCTCCAGGCTGGGGACTACCAAAGTGAAAAGTGGGGTCAAAAGGCACATTCTACAGGCATGGCAGGACCAATGGAATCTCAGCCTTGAGGGTAGGCTGGCACACCAAGTATTTGGGGATGCAAACCAGAAACTGAAAATTATAGAAGAGACTAAAGTCCCTGTCAATAAGATGATAAACAGATTGAGGCTCGGCAAAGCTAAATTCATGATCACGACACACGAACTCTCAATGTGACATCTGCCTATGCAATAACTCAATCAACCATTTCATAACAGAAAGCCCTGAACATGATCAGGAAAGGGCGCTACTTAAGAAAGCATGCATCAACCTTGGCATTGCCTTCGACAACTACCACCATTGGGTCCAGTCCCCTGACAAATGACTTGCTTTATTGAAATTCTGATTTCATTGATCACTTTGCAGCAACTGTCATTTTTATTGCCATCTAAAATTATATTTTTTTAGATGCCATAATGCTTCACATTTTATCACATAAATTTTTAATGAATTGAGTTTTTTTCTTCTAAATTGTGTGTGTATGTGTCTAGAAATATGCATGGTGTTTCCTTGAGTATAAATTTTAATTTCAAAGTGCTTTCATTCATCTTCAACTAATAACTAAGGGAAAGTCGATATACAAATATTATCATTATTACTACAGTATTGTTTTGATTTTGTATTGGTTTGCTTTGTCTTTGAAGTAATTACCCTCTCATTTCTTCTTTTTTAACTGAAAAATGAAGAGAATTCATATGAACAAAGATTCTGTTTCCTCCTTCAATATCTCCAGGAAAAAAAGGAAACCAAAACAGAGGCTGATCGCCGAAATGAACACAACGCAGAAAGAAAACGATTAAAACGAGCTGGGGACAGTTTATTGAAGAAAGGCAAATCTCCCTACTGGTCTGGCAAGAGAAATGGATGATTGTATGCTGCAACTGACGTTGTAGAAGTGAACTTGTGATCATTTTATGAATGTGTGATGTTTGAAACGAGTGGAATGTGAGGACAATTTCATCCCCATAAGAAAAATTGCAGCAGTATGGAGCACTTGTATTTGTATGTTTTATTTGATGGTGTGTGTGTCAAGTGTGTGTGTGTAATAAAGATGCAGGAAGAAATTGAAATTGTTTGTTTTGAGAGAGAATAATAGGTGAAAATATGGGAGCAAATAAGGGAATGTAGTTTATTGACAAATAAATACTGAAAACAAAAAAAAGCTTCTGTGTATGTTTTTCACTTTATTTATAATTCATCACATGTACAAAAGGGTAATTTCCTTGTCCATTAAAACAGAATAGCCACCAAAACAAACTTTCCATAAGTATATGCCCTCGTGGAAATTTTCATTTTCAACCTTTAAAAAACAAAATGGAAGAGAAAAGAAATTGCGAATAATTTTCCATTTAAAATGTCGGTTATTGTTAATGTGACAAGAGCAGTTATAACAAAAGTTCTTAAATTACAATGATTTTGTCCTGCCAATGGCAAGGATTGTAGATATTGTCCTCAGGGGGCATTGTAAGAATACTACACAAACAATTTTCCACAAGGCCAGATATGAAAGATACAGCATTAACAAATACAGACATGTATGCATGGGAAAACAATCTTCAGTGGTAAAGTATGGTCTACTTGTCCAAGCGACACAGAGGGTTATCATGAACCATCTTCAGATTCACTTTTGGCCCAATCAGATCACGGATGTTGTCAATTCCATACTTAATCATTGTTGGTCTGGAATACACAGAATAATACCAATTAGGGAGAGTAACCTCTAAGACGTTTAATCACACTAATCACTTGAAGAGAAAATTTTGAATATTAGCCAACTACTTAAGAATAGGAAAGGAAATGTATTTTTGTATACAGTGCACACCTGATAAATTGATATTGAAGAGACAAGAGATGTTCTGTCCTATTAAGAATTGATATTAAAATTTATTCTACGAATCAGTATCAAGATGTTTTGGAGGATTTTACAGCACTTACACTCAAGGACATACTTTGCATTTTATGCCAGAAGGCATACTGATACAATGGTTATCCCACTACAAGATAGGTCAATCCTGCTGTCTTGAGCCCAGACATAACTCTGAAGCTAAGTGAATCACTTTGGGATGAGTTTGACACCAAACTCGAAGCTCGGTCGAATTAGAGAAACTAGCAGACTGGAATGTCGATACATCATGTTCTTTTGCATACTGAACAAGTAGTAGCGATATGCTACTCTAGATCCCCCCAAAAAAAATTCTTTAGATTTATTGAATGACATGTTTTCATTTGGTTTCATTGAATTTGGTAATGAATGGGATTGTTCTACTGTAAATCATAAATATATTGCACATTCAACCATTTTGAATATTTTTATAGCTCTTTTAGCAAAAATCTTCACTGCACCGAATAAATAAAATTTTCATTTGGTCATAGTGGTTCCAGAGTCATACACAATATTTCAATTCAATCCGATGTGAAGTTTTGAAGATATGAGCCTCAACATGTGACTTTGAATTTTGAAACGCATGATAGTGTTAGCATGTTCAATGGCCCCTTAATAATGACTGCATAAGAGTTAGAGGTTGGGCCAGTAGGACTGGCAAAACTGTCATTGATGTTATCAACATGACCATCATGTTCTTGATTACAATTGTGTTTCTGGCTGGGTTAGGTCTAGATCTAGAATCAAAATTGCTTCTCTTTCTCTGTTAAAGTCCAAACACATTAGATCTTGATATTAGGCTTGTGACCATGCTTATGACGTCTGCAAGGGCTGGGCTCAGGCTCATCTGAATCACTGTCACAACTTGACCCTTCTTCCTTTATCAGAGATACATTCCAATCACCATCATCAAATTTTTCCTTGTCTTGCACATCTTTGCCAGACCCAGTGCCCGAAAATGGGTTTAAATGTTCTGATCTGTGTACTATGTTGACATTATACAAAGAAAATGGCAAGAACTGGTTATCTGCAAAATGACACTAATTTATTTGCAAAGGGAAGAGAAATGGGTGGGGGAGTCCCTCTAAAAAAAAAATTACAGATGAGAAACCTGTACCTTTGCATACAGGGGGGAAAAATGGAGAAGTTTTGACACAGAGGGATGTGTTGTAGGAGTTAATTGTATATCTAGATTTTCACTGACATACAATTCATGAGAAGGCGAAGACTTCTTTTACCTCAATTGTTCAACTTCCATTCCCAAATGAAATGTAGTTTCTCTACAGGTTTGTTACACATTCATCACCATTTTATGTGTTATCTATATTTTAAGGTGAACAAACACATCAAAGTTAAAAGCATAATCTACCTTTCTACTGAAAGTCCCCATGCGATGACAGAAACATCATTGGGCAATCCCATTGGGAGCAACATTTCTGGTCGGAATACTCCCGAGTTGCCAACTTCCACCCATTTATTCAAACCTTAGTTGGAAAAGAAAGATTTTCAATGAGCATAAACTGATGACATCACACTATTGCACCAATCTATGGTCATAACATGATTTGTTACATACCATAAATATAATAATAATAATAATAATAATACAGAGAATAACAGGATTCATAACGCCGCCTAAATTCTTTGGGACAGAATTCTTTAACTATCACAAGATTAAGGGAATGGGCCGATGCTTTGACATAACAGAAAATCTGGAATTTATCAAACTTTGACTCGTAAAAGAGAGTGAAAATTGATTCAGTGGCAAATTTTAAAAAGAAAATCATCTGTTCCTGGACTTCATCTATTCTCATATAAAAAAAAGTTCCTCTCTGTACATAATCTTATGTTGGACTCAACCATGAGTAACAAATTAGACTTGAAAGTAGTGACTGGTCTAAGCAACAGACAATGTCAATTGGTTGCTAAAAGCGGAAGTCTGGTGTCAATGCACAATAGGTCCTCTTGCTTGGTCTTTCCAAACAAGCCATGCAGATAGATAAAGCATTGGCATTGGCAAACATACCACCAGGCTACTGATGCAAAACAAGAGGGTCGATTTTTGCAATGGCTTCAGGCAAAAATAATTGAGGACTACTGGGGAAAAACAACATATGACGCAATAATACTTTTTTCCAGTTATGCCCTTTGGCTTACAGAGCAGGTTGAAAAGTTTCACCTAAATATATCATTCGTTCTGACCAAAAGTGACTAAAGTACTATAATATTCTTCATTGCAGAAATATGGTACAGGGGAAGAACCAAAAGTGACCCAAGTTGTGTAATATTCTTCATTGAAGAAACACGGTACATTGGACAAACTAAAAGAAGAAACACAGTACAGGGGAAGAACCAAAAGTGACCAAAGTCCCTTAATATTTTTCATTGCAGAAATACAATAGAGGGGAAGAACCTAAAAGACCAAAGTAACGTAATATTCTTCATTGAAAAAGCACAGGGGAAGAACCATAAGTGGCCAAAGTCACGTAATATTCTTCATTGAAGAAAAATAGCACATGGGAAGAAGCAGTAGTAGTAGTGTGGGGGAAAATGACACGTGTCCAGGGAATGAAGGAGACAGTCATAGGATACTTTTTATTTTGTTTACTACATTATCTTTCATTGTAAAAAATGCTTTAAATGGTAACCAATAATTCTAGATCCTCGCAGCTGCAAGTACAAAAATAAACTAACTTTAATTAGAAAAAACAAAAAAACAAAAACAAAACACAGCACAACAGAGTTATTATGAAAAGATTTTAAGAGAAAGTGTTTTAAACTTTAAAAATTAATTTTCTCAAGATCCTTGCAGCTGCAAGTACAAAAATAAACTAACTTTAATTTTTTTAAAAAGAAAAAAAGAACCCAGCACAACAGAGTTATTATTAAAAGATTTTAAGAGAAAGTGTTTTAAACTTTAAAAATTAATTTTCTCAAAATGGCCTTTATGTGACATAAAAGGTTTTCCCACTGTAGACTTCAATTATATTATAATGATGCAATTGGCCATGGAGTGGGTGATCTTGCAGGTAGATTTCTGAGCGCAAGAGAAGACATCTTGTGTGCTTTGGAAATCCTAGCCCTGACAAAAAGTTGGTCAAAAGTAACTCATATTAATGGAAATGATTCATTGGAAATATTGCTATTCTGTTTAAGTGGCATGCACTGTAGCAGGAATAGATCCAATTGATTTTTCTTTCCAAGTCTTCTCAACATTTTCTTTGCTAGTGGTGATGATACAAAAATTTATATTGAATGAATCTGTAGTTTTTAAATTGTCTTGTCAAACAACATGAAATTTCTTATCACGGGCCTACATCTAAACATTTCTTTTAGGCTTCCTTTTCTATCTCATGTAAAAAGAGATAAAGGGTATGTTGACAAAAAAAAGAACTGATGGAGGTGACAAGCAGAGAAAAAGAGGAAGACCTACAACAAAGATTGATTTATTTATATATTCAAATATGGTGGAACTGGATCTAAATGAGGATAAAGCAATGGAACAGACTATCTGAACAAATAGCATTTCATAGAAGCAAACCTGCAAACAGCAGGAAAAGCCAAGAGAAGAAACACAAATGGAAGATTCTATTTCTACCCCAACTTTCTTTAAAATATTACACGTAGATTTGATGATCTCTTACAAGGTTGATAGGAAGAAGGATCTGTGACTGTTTTTTACATGTGATACAAACTTAAAAATTAGCAGGTAACACCATTTGAGCCAAGTTTCTAAATTAAATTGATATAATCATTGTCATTCTTATTGATATAAGATTGGGGTTCAGGAGTAGAGAGATAGGAGATACAGAGGAACTCAGAGGTAGTCTGATTAGTCCAAACCCATATTTTGATCTCCATAAGCCAATAGAGTGGCACTCAGACGTATGAATCTTTGAAGAAACAAAATTGATATATGACTAATTGGCAAGCAAATCTATTTAACTTTCATAATATGAATTCAGAGTAGGTCTACAAAGTGATTGATGTCTTTTACAACAGGCAAATTGCTTGAAGAAGAGTACACCTGCAAAGGTAACAGGAACTGACCTATGCTTGATATTTTCAAATATCTGCAAAAGGAATCCTATCTTGCATTTAAAATGATTGTAAATGTACAGGCAAACTGAGGCCAAATCTAACAACGACAAAGGTCTGTCAAAAGGAGAGATAAACAAAAGGGCATTGACCTACTCCTGACGATCGATGGGGCAGGGATGGGTAAAGGGGAAATTAAATCCAAATTGGTATGTCAATGATGCAAAATAAGGCGAAATGAAAAGGGCATACAATTATTTGAACTCTCAGTGATTGAAAGATAAGGAGAATGCCCTTCCTACATTGTTTCTTAGTGCATTGCAAGCTTTGATTATGGTAAGGGTTGGTTGATTGTCTGTCTAATCAAACTATTGGGCTCTTTGCATCACAATCAAGCTTTTCTTTTTAATCCATGACTCACAGCCTCATCCTTTATAGACCTAATCACATCAAGCATAGAGCAATAAAATAAACTGTAAATCATAAATCATTTAGTCCCTGGTCCAAAAAATTACATGGTGTAGGCCCCTGGGTGCTAAGATTCCCTTAAAACAAAATAAAAAATAATGCTACTGCTAGTCCCATTGACCACATATCTCACCTTAAAGTTTAGAGTTAGAGGTGGGCATATTGTATCGAAGCAGCTAGAAAATGTTATTTGAAAAGTCCACTCACAAGGCATTTTAATGAATGAGCAGACCACCAGGACAATTCAAAGTACAAAGAAACTTGAGATGGCGAAGAAAATTGGCCTTGTTTTCCTACACAGGTACTGGTACTGACAACATTCATATTCTTAGAATTATGTTGTAGAACTCGCCAGATTTGCACAAGGTCTAAGCCGTGTTCTATTGTCTTTAACATTGCTCACTCATATTCCAAGCAAGAAAGTGTTGGAAGTCAACAAAACTCAATATATATCAAAATAGATTGATATATAGATATATCTACAGTCAACTTTGATGTATTGGCAAGAGTTTCGCAATACTGACAAATATCGTTATCTTTTATTTAAAATATTGATATGTCAAAATCGCTATTACTGATATCACCCATCACTAATTGGAGTAGCTTTTACTGGCATGAATTATTTAAGCAAAGAAAATATTTTTCACTTAACATTGAGATCTATTAAGATTTTTTTCTTTACAATTTCTGGTTGATATTTCTCTAGACAAAAGTAGAAAAAGAATACCATCAAGAGGCTTTACCCTCATGGAAGCTGAATATCTCCATGCTAGGTTCAGTATATGGGTTGTAGGCTGGCTTGAAACGCAATTTGGTGATACCTGTGGCAGATTAAGAGAGAAACAACAAATTATATTTTTCCCATGATAACAGTTGACTGTCAAAGTGAAATAACATGCTAGAGCAACAATAGTGATTAAAATAGGCATTGCAGCAATCTATTTGGGATCTAATGCCGCCATGCAGCACTTGAGTCACACACACTTATTTTAGTCACTTCATTCCACAGAAGAAATGAGGACCCGTTAACAATTTTTTCTGCAAGGATTCAAGATGCTCTCAATGGGTTAGAGTGCTCAAAGGGCATGCCTCATCTGTTTTATGATAGCCAGTACAAAGAAGAGCCAGAGAATTGATACAAAGTTTAATACACCCAAGATCATGAAATAGGCAATACAAATTCTATAGAAAGGAATGTTCTGGTATACTTTAATATCAAAATATTAGGAATCTCCAAAAAAAAATAAAACTAGTCTATTGTTAAGCGTAAATAAGCTTTCCGTTGATGCATTTTTTTCAAATCCTAAATGCAATGCCAGTGCCTGTTTGAGGAATCAGATCATATCTTGATATCATCAAGTCAAAAACTTTTAGAAGTCTCGCAAAATGTCATCTCTCTCAAAAAGGGAATTAAGCGGAATAAGAATTTGAGAATTTACCCAGTTTGCTGAAGAACTGTTTGATAGTCCCCATAAGGTCTCCGAGAGTGAGACCACGGTCTGCCACGACACCTTCTATCTGATGGAACTCAGCGAGGTGAGTAGCGTCCAAAGTTTCATTTCGGAAAACTCTGTCTATGGAGAAGTACTTGACAGGCCGAAATTCTTTCTGAAGATGATAAAAAATGCAGGATTCGAATAGGAATGAATACTTTTAGATATCATTTACAAGTGCACTGCAATTTTTCATACTGAAATAAAATGCTTGTAAAAAGTTCTTGCTAGTTTATTCTTCCTTCTTTTTTTTCTCTTGTAATATGCTTGAAATAAGGATTTTTTTAAAAGTCTTGAATATTTCTTAACCTACCTCTTGAGCAAGTTTGTACAGCATCCTAGCACTGACAGCTGTAGTGTGAGTCCTTAAAATGTTCTTTTCTGCTTCCTCCATCTTCCAGTCATAGTTATGCCTAAAATGAAAAGGAATACTCCTGGAGTTTATCTTTTGATCAATTACTATCTTTTAAATTTATTAAAGACAATGCAATTGAGGAGGGCTCATTTAGAAAAAAAATTCACATCATATTAACTCCTTTATCTCTGCCCCCCCCCCTCTCAAATTTATGTCAATTCACATAGTTTTTTTCGAGATATATTACAAGACTGTCATGGTGTAGCAGTGTGGTAAGGCTGAAAAAGAAATGGCTGCCAAATTAAATGTAGGGTTACTCATAGTTTGTTAGTTCAGTTCCTTAGTGTTGGTCTAGATTTACTGAGGTTTATATTTAAATAGTTGTCATATCTTCTTTTTCATTTGCAGAATGTCTCATCATTTGTGTAAAATAAATAAAGATAAGTTAAGATAAAAGAGGCTATCCTCTGTGATGAGACATTCTTTCTCACTGATAAGCCCTTCCTCCGTTCCAAGAAACGGGCGACAAACAGAGATAGTATCCAAATTTCAGAATGTCAACACTTTGAATACAGCCACCATTTTCCTGTCTGCATCGTATTACGTGTAGAAAAGAGAACAAACAAAAAAAGAGCTTTCTTTTACTAAAGGCTGTGGTTTTGAATCCTCCAAGTTGTTCTTTATAGTAAACATGTGATTTTTGTTTTAAACGTGTTCTGCTCCCAAAAGGTGGGTGGAATTTGAATGCCCTGTGCCAACCATAAATGGGCAATAGATTTGGAAGCCACTTGAGCACATAAAAGAATCCTCAGCATTGGGAGATCAAAGAGGAACTAGGCTGCACAGAAATGTCTTGACAAAATTAGTTCCTACCATTCCTTCCTCCATTCGTTTCAAATCTCCTTCAGCAATTCTTCTAGCATACACTCATTTTGCATCAGGAAGGGCATTTGTGGTACAACCCTGCACAAAACAATAGCCCCTAAAACAGACACCTGCCAAGGCAACCGCAAATAAGCACAAGCCAAAAGAAG
>JAOWAY010080105.1:0-11348 GCA_028565895.1 Goniobranchus geometricus
CAAGTGACAATGACAACAAAACACCACCAACACAAGTTGCCTCATTACAAATGTAATATTTTCACACAATCAAACAATTTTGATAAATAAATAACAGTAAGGGCCTAGGGAAATGAGATAAAATAAGATACCTGAAGAAATAAAGCATACATTCCAACTGTCATGCTGCCCTAAGATCTAATGCCACTGACAAACAAGTGACAGTGACAGCACTCAACTGACAGTTTGGTAAACAAAGGCGACGTAGAAAAGTCGCACCTGGATCCATTTCCAGGGCCAGTGGACCCATGGTAGGATGTTCACAGGTGTATTATTTATCTCTGAGACTCAAGAATATTATAGATCTAGATTTTGAATCCTAGATCATGATCTAAACCATCGTTTGGGGCTTAGAATCACAAGCACCTGTTGATCGAGCGAGTTGTAAAAAAAAACATTAGATCTCTGGATCTAGTTCTGCTCTAATCTAGAATATTTGTGAAAAATAGCTGTTATTATATTTACCTTCAGTAAGAGAGGGTCCTTCACTATCAATTTCGTCAGAAGAATCAGCTTCAAAATAAGAATCAGCCGTCAAAATCTGTTCGAGAACTTCGATAGCAGAAAACAGCGTCCTTCGGTGAGACGCCATTACGAACAGAGAGACAGCAGTCTCGTTCCGAATTTCCCTCTTCACAGGGGCTCTTGGAAAATTAGCCAATAAAAGCAAACTACGAAATGAAAAGTAGAAATAATGGTCTGTTTCTATCAAGGAATAATTGTACTTTCGATATCAGTATAGTCTGTTTCATAGGAGATGAGTGATTTCGCACAGAACGATGGAAAATTCCATACCGATAATATCGGCATCAGAGTTGAACGGCTGTGACGCCATACCGACTATTTCGGTATCAGGGTTCAGTGAGTTAAGGTTATTAGCAGCAACAGTGCCTTCTTTCATTTTAATGAGAAAAGGGATGGGGAATGGGGAGAGATTCCCATCTGATCAAATCAGGATCCAGCAAAGCGAACCACGAAAATGTTAGCATATGTTGTCGTGTTGTTCCAAGGCCATCCACACCACTCACTCAGTTGTGGCACAACGACTTACAGTGTGCCCTAGGCCTGCTTTTCACACAGTGTTTTTTTTGTTTAGATTGTCAAGTTAAACCACTGCTGTGATCTCACAGAATGGATAAGGCAGCCATGACAGTTGAACATCAACTCTTTTTATTTATTTTCCATCCTTAAGGTTCCAGAATACAAGGGACATAACACTTGCAGCGTTCTATCGCAACATTAACAACATAGCTATCTCTCTTAGACCATTACAACTGCCACTACCTCAGAAGTTGGTATTGCAGCCCCCTGCTTAAAAGTCAAGTTACACCACTGCTGTGATATCTGAGAATGGATAAGGCAGCTATGACCGTTGAGCATCAACGGTCTTTATTTATCTGTAAGGTTCCACAATACAAGGGACATAACTGATGCAAGGCTGCTTAAAAGTCACGTTGGCACATGAGCTTCGTTTGCGCCAAGCATAGATATATGAATAGTCGACTTACTTTACAATGACAACAGACTATTAGAGGTGGAAGTGGGTCACGGAGTCATGAGATCGTAATTTTTGGGCATGTTTGAACATTGTGCACGGGGATGTCTTTGGACCTGCCTGTTTCAGGAGCTTGGAATGGGGGAGAGATAGCTGTACATGGGGCTTTTAACTTTGAAATATTTTCCTTAAACCACCATCTTTTTCTTCATAATGCATTACTTTCCAGAATATCTATCCATAGATTTGATACTCTTCCTCTTCCTTCTTCTTCTGACTAGTTCGATGGTCTAGTAGTAGAGCATTCGCCTCGGAACTGGGAGGTCGCAGGTTCGATCCCAGGCCGAGTCATTCCAAAGACTTTAAAAGTGGCAATTTAGTAACTGTCTTGCTTGGCGTTCAACATTATGGGAACAGTTTGAAGATTGATCGGCCCGGTGTGACTGGGTGAGTCATTTGAGTTGTGCTATACCTTTTGGCTCATGTGTGGCAGCACATAAACATGTCAAAATAGCACCATCGCTGATATAACCTATGATGCTGAAAAGTGATGTTAAACCCACAAAAATAAATACATTCTTCTTCTTCTGCTTCTTCTTCTCCTCCTCATATTTTACGTTCAAACCTCTAAGGTCAGAGCTTTCTTTTGAAGATTGATATGGAAACAGTTGAGTTTCTTTTGCTGAAAGATTTTGTCAAGTATACTTTCATCGCTTTGGCTGTATGAAGTTAGATCATTTCACTTTTTTTATTTTTTATCCTTTTTTTTTTTTAGGGCACACCTTACACTCGACTAGAAGCTAGATTTAGGATTATGATAACTTTTAACCTTGCTTGTAATGTCGATGGCATCTCTTGATTGAAAAGGGTTGATACTATGACAATTTTCTTTAAGTGTAATATTTCTTGAGCTGATCTATAAATCTTATCTAGGACCATCTGTCACTGATCTACATGTACATAATCTATCCATCTTTGTGTTGGTTTTCCTCTTTTTATCCTTCCTGT
Organism: Goniobranchus geometricus; assembly: GCA_028565895.1. NCBI lineage: Eukaryota > Metazoa > Mollusca > Gastropoda > Nudibranchia > Chromodorididae > Goniobranchus > Goniobranchus geometricus. The sequence continues at coordinate 2,543 of JAOWAY010080105.1, forward strand.
CATCTCCATCTGCAATACTCTTTTGCCAACATACTCCAAAGTCAGAAACTTCCATGTTTAGACTCACTTTTCAGGGGACCCCTGAATGGTTCACAACATTCATGTTTCCTCAAGTTGAGAGGATGTAGAATAAGCACTATAAAATGGGACCTCCAGTATCACTAGTAAAGACTGTAAGAAAGAAAAAAAAACTAGCTTTTTTCGGTCACATCGAACGGCATGAAGGTCTTGAACAAACCATCTTCAAGGGAAGAATATGCCAAATAACAGATGCAGTGAAAGACGAAGAAAACACTGGAGCAATGGCATTGAGAGACACATGGAAACAGATTTGACACCAGCTGGGAGGATGGCAATGGAAAGGGATTTATACAGAGAGGCCATCATGAAGGCGACATTCCTGAAGGAACATATGCCACCTATGCCACCTACAGAGAGAGAGAGGAGAACCTCTGTTATTGGAACACCTATGGGAGATCTGGAAGTCGAGACAATCTGGGTTTCATTTCCAGGGGAGATTGGGATTTTGGTTTTCAAAGAAGACAAAGTGATAACAGCGGTTGAAACCTACAATGGTTATTACCTGCTTCATTTGCATAAATGTCCAGTTGACTTATTGCTTTGGAATGCGACACTCAAACCTTTTGAAGTATTATCTCTGCGTGCCAGCCAATGAATACACGTCTTTAATTGGTCTGTTGATGTTAGAAAACTCGGTACCTCCGCCCATGAAATTCTTTTCGACCATTAGCAGGAACACATAAATATTTTCCTACAACCATCATCTTTTTCTTCATAACCCATTATGTTCCAGGATTTTTATGCAAAGATTTGATACTCTTCCTCCTCCTCCTCCTCCTTCTTCTTGCGAGTTATTGCGAGTGATTGGTTATAAAAATGCAAGTGGCAGACTGGTTTAAACCGGCCTGTCAATAAGAGGCATCAGCAGTGATTGGAATATGCAAGTGATAGATTTCTGTACATAGTTTTATCATCCTCTTGATGACATCTTCGTAGAGCTCATTTTCTTACTTTCTCTCATGAAACAAGCCGATCTCATTTTTATTGACCTAGTCAAGACGTTTGTATAGTATCTTGATTTGTCAGTGTCAAGATAATTTTCTTTGTTCTTTTCATTGTCTCATAATAACAGACTGTCTTATTCATATGCAGTGTGAGGCCTTGTTTACGAAACTGTCAAAAATTAGAAAAATTATCCAGCTTCTCTTCCAAACTTTAATTGCCCTTATTTATGTGCCATGTGAGGCCTTGTTTACGAAACTGTCAAAAATTAGAAAAATTATCCAGCTTCTCACCCCAACTTTAATCGCCTTATCATGAACCCTGACAAATAATACCAAGTAAATGGAACTGAGAACTTTCCTCCAAGCAACCAAGCAGTCGCTGTCCATATATCATCACTCGTCAGCATCAACAGCTCCAATGGTTGTTGCAGCACCGCCGACAATTTCTCACCATCTGCATCTGTCCATGGATGTTTTCATCATCTCATGGGTGTTTATCCCTGTCATGTCTTTTAGATTTGAGAGATACGAAATTGATGGTCTTCCCTGCTTTCTCTTTCCATGAAGGACTGTTGCTATCTTAAGATTTGTCGTGCTATGTCTTGTTGCATGTCCCACATACCTTAATTTTCTTCTGTTTATTTCCCCGACCAATTTCATTCGTGCCCCAAGTTCTTTAATGACGCTTTCATTCGTTCTCTTCTCCGTCCATTTTATTAGTATTCTGGGGTGGAAACGCATTTCAGCTGCATTTATTCGATATATATTCAATCAACCATGTTTTCTCTACACCCACAGCAGTGGCCAGTTGAAAACCAGGTCCGCTGTGCCAGACCCGGCGGTTTTCCACCTCGACCAGGGCCCATGAGAGAGGGTGCCGTGTGTCGCCGGGCACCCGTGCCTTGTCTTCGGGCATTGCCATCTCAGAGTTTCTTCCGTTACCAAGGTCCAGTCGCTGGGCAGCCAGACATATGGCCACAGTCAGGTGAGGCCTCATCTTCCTTGCACTTGACTTACTTGACTTATTGTCGTTCGCGTCCTAGTCAACTGACCTGGACGCCTTGGCAGCTTCATAGATCTGAGATGTTAGCTTTTTCCATCTGCAATGATCTTGAGCAATGGATCTCAGAAAGCTCAGGTTTTCTGGTGATTTATATGATATTTTGTTGTCGTGGATCAAGTAGTAGGTGATCTCCCACGGAAACTTTCGCCGTTTTTTACAAAATAGAAGGACATTGCTTGATGTGCTGGTAGTCCCTCATCTCGCCTAAGTAAATGTCCAAAGGGGCACCATCGTCTTTCTGATATTTGTTGAGACAGTGGGGTTTCATTGCATTTTTTTGCATTAGAGGGACTTGTTGGTAATTCTGACTGGGTATCGAATGTTCAGGACTTTTCTCCTGCTCGGTGGAAAATCTAAAGCTCTAGATCTTCCTTGGAGGACTAGTTTAAGTACAAAACATTAGAAAGAGCAAGTAACAATGGCATTTGTGTAGCACTTTGATTAAGGGTGTCCCTGCACTGTGTTCACTGTGCATTTCATTGTCACTTTACTCCCTTAGCTTACATCAGCACAGATCATATAGGACTATTCTTGCAGTTGATAGGCATGAAAAGTAAAAGGGACATTTATGTAGGCCAGCATGGCTGCAGCCGCTGTACGAACAGGAATTTAGATGACACCGTCAGATTTGGGGTAGCGCGGTAGCTCAGTTGGTAGAGCGGTTGACTGCCATACAAGGTGGCCCGAGTTTGAACCCAGCCAGGCAGTGGATTCTTTTTCAGGGGCTCCCTGTTCACCCAGCAATATAGATGGGTAGCTAGGTTTGTCTAGACTTGGCAGAAATAAAGGCCGCTCGAAAGCAATGGCAAACTACCACATTATGCTGTTTGCCTAGTATTATTTGGGCTGTACCCCTAATTCCCCTATATTCAGTCATTGGTACGGGACTAACTTTGCTTTAGTCAGATTTGACAGAAGAAACACAAATGTGGCACCAAGAAAAAGTATGAGAGTAATGGAAAGATATTATTGAATGTAACAAAACAATACGGTCGGCTGTACATTCGGAAATACTACACTTCTAACAGGGAAGCTTAAGTTCGATATGGTAAAAAATTGATAACACACTTTGGCACAATGAAAAAAAAAAGGAAATTTTGTAAAATCAGTCCCTGGCTTTATTGAAATGAAAGTACACTAAAACACAGTTACACATCAGCTTTCCATGTATGTAATTTTATTATAATTTCAAATGCCCTAGATTCTGGGATCAAGTGCCTATAAGAAACATGCCACGCCCCCTTGATCTATCTTATAATCTAGATAAAGATGAAGATTGCATGCATATAGTGCTTTCCACTATTCTAAGAACAGTCTCAGAGTGCTTTACAAATACAATACTTGATCCCATAGTAGGCATAACCCCTGGGGAGGATACAGTGAAATATAGCACATTCTGTGAAGGCATACCAGCCTATTGCTAGATACTCATTTAACACCCGAGTTGAGTAAAGCTATTGGAATAAATCTTCTCACTTAAGGAAAAAACGCATGTCATCGTTGGAGGGAATCGAACCCCGGACCTTCAAATCCCAAGACCAACACCCTAAGCATTGGGCTTGCTGTCGCCCTGCCATTTGTTTTGTTTTTTAGGTTTTGGATTTTTAGCTGAAGCTGCTGTGTCTGTTATCCCTTTATGAAAACAATATTCCGAAATGCAGACAAATCTTTGTTCCATATATAGCACTCATAACGCTGTGCACCCATGATCACCGCACCATACAGTAGCCTGTTTGGCAGGAATACATTGTCTCCCTGGAAAAGGACAGTGTTGTCTTCTGGCAAGGTACTAATTCATATTTGAGTCGAGTTTGTACAAATATGCTACCATTGAGTTTTAATCGAGATCTAGATTCTAAAATGGAAATACATAAAAATTTACGGATCACTCAACTTTAAGGCAAAACAAGTGACGTTTCAGAAATTAGTCCCAGACAAAGAAACACAGGGACAATATGCAAATAAAATGACAGTAATATCAATAAATTGTAAATGATGATCTTAGCTGAGTGAGTCGGTCTCCTCCAGTATCAATGGCTCACAGGAAGTGACCAAACCATACTTCTTATGTATTTCCTGAGGTAGGTAAGCCAAGTAAAGGAAAGATAAAGTAAAAGATGGTATTTATATACCATACATTCCACTGTGTATCCAAGCTCACGGCGCTTTACAATGGCATTTAACTCCCCTGACCAACAGCAGCACAGAACATTTAGAACAAGCCTTGCTGCCTATTAAGCGCAAATACAGTTTTTCCAGACAGAGACAGCGCCGACTTAATGGCCAGGTACTCATTCACACCTGAGTCGAGTGAGGTAAGCGCAGTGAAGTGCCTTACATAAGGACACAACGCCTGTGACTTTCCCGCACCTAGAAAGTCTTGAACCCACACGGTCACGCAGGCTAGTACTGACCATGTCGAATGCTTCTTGACCACGGAGTCAATAGGTATTCGACAAGTAAAGTGCCTTAACTTAAGGATGCAAAGCCGATGACTTGTAGATACGAGCCTGACTGCTCAAGGGAGGTTTGAACCCACATGGTGGCACGCCTTTGCGCTGACCATCGTTAATGTTTCTTGACTCTCAGCCTGTAGCGATTGCGGATCACCATTTAACCACCGATGCCTACGTGTAAGTGATGGCAGATTTGAATCTGTTCTCAGTTGCTTTCTGTACCAAGCCACTCTCTTTCCTCTCCATCCACAGCACCCATCCACTCTTCTGCACCAGGCCCCAGATGTGTCGAGCCAGCCGTCCCCAATCAGCCCTCTCCAATGTGCCCAACTCCTGTAACGGGCATGAGACCAAGGGCCGTCATACCCAGACGCTCTGGCGTTGCTGTGACCCCAGCCATGACCCCGGTCATGACACCTGTAATGACCCCTACTGGAGAAGTTACCAAAACGCGGCCGTTGCTGGACCAGGTAGGTTGCGCTCTGCATTCAAACACACACATAAACAAACATCCAGGGGACACACATACACTTATATGCATACTTACATCTATCTGTGACCAATCCGATGGCCTAGTGGTGGAGCATCCACCTTGGAACCAGGAGGTCGCTGGTTCAATCCCCGGCCGTGTCATACCTAAGACTTTAAAACTGGCATTTTAGTAATTGTCTCGCTTGGCGTTCAGCATTATGAGAACAGTACTAAGTCTGGTTGGCCCAATGTCAGTATACTGTTACTGGGTGAGTCATTCGAGTTGTGCTATACCTGATGTCTCATGTATGGAAGCACATAAACACGTCAAAATAGCACCGTCACTGATATAACCTAAGATGTTGAAGAGTGACGTAAACCCACAAAATAACAAATAACATCTATCTATGAACGCACCTGCAAAACCTGGACACACTCTGACAAACACACACAAGGGCCCAAATCCAAAAAGACATGTGGACAACAGTTTGAAAAACAAAAAGAAAACATCTTTGGCCAGATGGGAAGAACATTACGTGCATTAATAGCAATGGCCAAACCTTTCAATTCAGTCTAATTCAATACCTGGAAATACATTTGAGGAAAGAAATATCGATATCATCGGGACCGCAGGAAAATGTCCTACCAAAAAATGAAAGGGAAGCAAATGGAAAATGATGCGAGGTGTCAACAAGCGAGTCAGTCTGGATGATTTGGTGGCCTTTAAAAGGACCGCTTTGAAATAGGGGACGACGGCACTTAATTTGACCTGAAAAAGTCATTGATTGTGCTCTGTTTCTGGATGCTAGAAATGATTTTGTGAACCCTGTCCTCAACACTGGCAGTGATGTCAAACAAGGACACGGAGACGTTTTATGATCAGCTCACGCACTTAGCCATTTATTTGATTGGTCAGTAATCTGATATTTTCATTAGCTGCAATTGTTTCAATTCATGGGAGGTCATTAGATAATAATGGACAATAATCTTACTTATTATTGGTCATATTCATGGGATAGGAGTGGTCAATAATCTTGCATTTTCAATGGTTGTTATTTTTCCTCACAGTGGGATATCGCTGGCCAATTTAAATCGTATAATTGTCAATATTGATCAATCACTATGCTTATATAACCACCTTCTGATAAAATTTATGTTGATATATGAGCTCTTCATTTACTAATGTTATGTGGCAAGAAAAAACAATAGGGGACTCTGGTGCATGTTGATATTCAGAATATTGAATCATTCAAGCAGGAAATTCGCTCTCTTGTAATGTTCCTATTTATCGGTTAGTTTGGCTAAAAAATGTATTAGTTTTTAGTGGGGTTTTTTTGTTGTTGTAATTCTCATGTCCAGGCTCGCATGCAAGCTCATCCATACTTGATGAAGGATTCCAAGAAAGCTGCCAGGGACGTGTTTCCAGGAACAAGTGCCAATGTACACACCCTCAAGGCTTCCCATATTGTCTCATGGTGAGTATTGTAATATCTGCCTTTGTGTGAAAATGGTTATAGGGTTTTTAAGGCATACGCCTTCCTGTTGCATTTCCAAGTGTGTTGGTACTTTGACACGTACTTTTGATTCATCAGCAAACTGTACAATATCAAAAGGATTGCGTGAATGCTGCCAACTTATTGATAAACTTGAGCCTGGAGTTGAACGATCCTCTTGATATCGAAGAATTTTGTGACCAGTCGCCAGATATCTTGGGAAACCTGATACTTTCCGCCAGCGAACACCTGTGATGTGCTTTGAACACTATTAGTGGATACAGCACTGATAAAAACTCCAAGAATATCAAGAGAATCATTGCTTTTTTTAAATGAGAGGCTATAGAAAAGTATTGATAAGATAAGATACATCTTTATTGTCCATAACGGCACATTGTCTTGGTGGTACATGATGAACAAACGTACATATAAAAAAACAAGGAGGAAAGAAGAGAAAAGAATATATAGTTACATAGATACATAGTTTTGTAAGATATAATATATAATATTATGCATGAGCCCACACAGATTTTACACATAACCGGTATACACTTACATTCATACACACATACATACGCACATACATACATACATACATACATACATACATACATACACACATACATGCACACATACATGCACACATACATACATGCATACATACATACATACATACACACATACATACACATACATACATACATACATACCGACATACATACACACATATATACACACATATATACACACACATATATACACACATACATACATACATACATACATACATACATACATACATACATACATACGTATATACGCACATACATACAGACATACATACATAATATACATCAAGAAGAATGTCCATCAAGTAAGCAAATGATTATGATAAATTATGTAGTGGTGTTCATAATAAACAATGAAGGTGATGATGATTATTATTATTATTTGATGATGATTGATAATGATAATGATAATGATGATGATGATAATGATGATGGTGATGATGATGATGATGGTGACGATGCTGAAGGAGAAAAATGTAGAGAACTCTGACATCAGTAGCAATTTAGCAAAGTAATGATAATGAGCAAAACTCAAATTTAAGCAATAAGGATGATGTTACTAACGGCGACGATGATATGGATGAAGATGATGATGATGATGACAACGATGACGATGATGATAATAAAGATAGTGATGATAATTATGACGGTGATGACGATGATGAAATATTGATTGATCGCAATACCAGTACTGGCGACGACAATTGCAATAGCAAGACTTAGAAAGGATGATTGGTTGTTACAGCAGTTTTACAGATAAAGGTAAAAATGACTTTCTTTACCTCTCCCTTCGGCACTTAAAATAGATGGGCCTGTTTGAACGTTTGGAAAAATGAATTTGAGACCTCATTGTATGATCTAAATCTGCCATGATAGCTTCAATTTTCTTACAACAACAATTTCTATGGATTTCAGCAAAGGATGGATGCATGTTTTGGGATATTTTACTAGCCTTTTTGATAATACTGTCTAGCCGTTCTTGTTCTTGCTTTCTTACATTTCCACCCCACCATGCAATGCAGAAGGCAATTATACTCTCAATAGTTGCACGATGGAAGAAAATAAGAGGGTATTGTCAATGTGAAAAGTTTTCAACTTTCGTAGAAAGAACATTCTTGGGTTGATTTTCTTATTGACCTCTAAGGCATGATTTTGCCAGTGAAGCATATTGTTGATGGTAATATGATGATTATGAAAAGTTAAATCTTCGTTGATAGAAATGCCGCTTCCTTTCAGTCGACGGCGGACAAAAAGGACCTTGTCCTTATCCAGTCTTCTGATGAATTTCACAATGGAGGACCTAAAACAGCTATGGAGCAAAATATCCTTTGTATTTTGATTGCGTTTGAAAGAAACCGGCTTATTTTTCAATCGGGTCCCTCCATCCTGGTAGTTAAAACCATCTCCATTCCTCCCACCTCTAAGTACTTTACTTGTGGGGCTCTCCTTCTTGGTCCTAGTCTTACTCTAGAGTCTTTCCTTTATTACATAATATTTTTCGCTAGCCTTCTTTAGATTTGCTTGGTCTTCTGACAATTTCCTTTACTTTTGCCCTTTCTGTTATATCTCCGTTACTCTTGCTATATCTCTCTTAAAGTCCACATTGTATAATATTCTCCTATCATTTGTTCTATTTAAGATTACCTTTTTCTTACAATCTCTCTCTCTCTCTCTCTCTCTCTCTCTCTCTCTCTCTCTCTCTCTCTCTCTCTCTCTCTCTCTCTCTCTC
>JAOWAY010080216.1:0-11345 GCA_028565895.1 Goniobranchus geometricus
TTGGGATATTGTTTGAATACAAATGGAAGGTGCGTCTCAGAAGTGAAGAAGAGAATTTGTTTGGCAAAAGACGCATTTTTTTCTACAAAATATCCACTTAGACACAGTTAAAATGTCAAATCTAAATTCTAGATTGAGATCACTGATGTCCACAAGTGACATCTGTCATCCTAGCAGGAGAGGCAAAAATCATACAATGTATTAAGATTTTTTTTTTGTTTTTAAAGGTGGTATTAAAAAACATTTCTACACCATTAAAATATTTTATGTATTTTTTTTAAAAAATCCACTTCTCATCTCTACAAACATTTTGAGTGTATTTATACATGTGACTGCATGTGTATGTTTAGTTTACGTAATTTTTTTCCAATTAAAGTTTTCATTCGCTATAGTAAATATTGCTCATCGATGGGAACTAGTTATGCTCCTCTTTGTATGGCAGCATGGCGGTGGACTCTAGGTGTTCAACTTGTAACTGTGAGGCCCTGCTGTAGCGCTCGGGAAAGGCTTTTTGCATAAATTTCCTCACTCCACTCAGGTGTTATTGAGCATCGACCAAAGGCAGAAGAAGATTTTGTCAGTTTGGTAGAGCAAGTGTAGCTATAAAATGGCTGCATCTCTGTAAACTCAACATGGAGTTGAGAAGGTATTTGGTTGGAAAAGCCTTGTCAAGGAATACTTGTGAAGCACTTTGAGAGCATTTAGCGCTGCATGAAAGCTCTGATTTCTTTTTTTTTTTTAAAGGCATGTCAATCAAAAAATAGAATTATATTGAGTGAACAAAAAAAAACAACCCAGCTCCAACTTTAAAATTACATCATTATCCTTCAACGGATTAGTTTGAAAATTTGCTCACACTATTTCCAATATATTATCAATGTACAATTCATATTCTACATTAATACCTTCAGTATATTAAAAGATATGAATATTTTACAAGATGTCTGAATTAGAAATATCGAGCTTGTCAAGCAAGACGGGTTTAAAGTCATACACATGGCAATGCTATAAGTATTATGTTAAAATGATTGTTTCTGTTGGATCACCAGATTACTACATCGGTTGATTCGTCCACTTCAAATTTTACGAAAGTCAGTTATCAGTGTCATTTTCAAGTTTTAAACTGGTGGTTAAGCCTTTGGATATCAATTCTCAAGCATATTGTTTTTATTCAAATTAATTTATATTGAATTCAAGGGCAAAGCTTACACAACTTTTCAAATCTAGTCGATATGGTGATTGAAAATTCTAGATCTAGATCTACCGTTACAACCCGAGTATCATAGATAGGTCTAGATCCTTAATCTAGCTTTAGATCTAATTCTACGACAATTTTGAGCTCACCAGATAAAACAGTCATTGATGCCCTTTACAAGAGAAGAGAATGAAGAGAGAATCTTTCACAGAAGAATCTCTTGGATAAAAAATTCTAATGTTCTGGGACAAAATAACTTTAAACGGCACAAGAGAAGCCAAATCAACCTGGAAGAAGAAACTCCTTCAGGTATCCAATCGGTAAACAAGAGACAGCAGCTCAATGGATCATTTTAAAGCAGCAATCAGCAGGTGATAAAACGAGTTCATTTTCCTTGATACTGGATTTTTTTACCCACCTCGCAAAAATGATTGTATTTATCTCATATATCAACTGAAATATCCTTTTGAACTTAGCACATCTTAGGCAGATGGAATTGTTCTAGTTATTTGCAACAGAATTTTGTAATTAAGGGAATATCTAGGGGAATTTAGGCTCTTTAATGTGGATGTTGTTTTTTTGGTTCACATGATATATTTATATATTTGTTGTTTTCGGTCTGCCGATGTGACATAGCTTCCAGTGCTCCTTTTGATATTTGAAATACGAGGACAGATTTCATCGCAGTCGCTACCGATCCGATGGCCGAGTATTAGAGCGTCCGCCTCGGAAGCGAGAGGTTGCGGGTTCGATCCCCGGCCGGGTCATACCTTAGATGTAAAAATTGGCATTTTAGCAACTGTCTCGCTTGGCGCTCATCATTATGAGAACAATACAAAGACTGGTCGGCCCAGTGTCAGTATACTGTGACTGGGTGAGTCCTTCGAATTGTGCTATACCTTAAAGCTCATGTGTGGCAGCACATAAACATGTCAAAATAGCATGTCACGAATATAACCTACGCTGTTGAAAAGTGACGTTAAACCCACACAGTAACTAACATCGCAGTCAAGTATTCTAATCACATACATTGTCAATAAGTCCTGTGCGATGACTGCTGCTGGGACATCTTTGGTGATTTTCCATGTCAGAACCCCCCCCCCCCCCTGTGTCTGAGCTGTCTTCTACATCATCAGTCTCATTGGCTAATGTGGTAGATGTGTCAGAAGTTTGTTTTTCATCTTCCTCAGTGAGTCTGATTTTTGTTGCAGATTCATTCGGTTTGCTTAAGTGACTGGTTGCTTTTTTAACAAAAAGTGATGTTATGGTTGACGTGCTTCGAGAATGGATAGCTCTATCAATACTGGTACTCTCCATAATGGTTGTTTGGGTTACATCTTATCCTATTTCTTAACTTTCCATCTTGACAGTATTCGTAGAGGTTGCTGCATTGTAGTCATTTTTTTAGATTTTGAAATCGAAATCTATTTTCTATAAACTATAGATCTCTATATTCTAGTTCTATGCACAGAAGTGCTTTAGAAGTCTAGATCAAAGCCCTATTCATTGCAGATAGAATATCTGATGAGTAGAGGTCTTGCCCCTAGACTTGACCTAGATCTACTAAGCCCGGCCGATATCATCGATTTCTACCCTCGCCTTGCTGTGGTCGCTGGTCAACCCTCTACCTTTGAAGGAGGTGTATGCAGCAGCAAAGCTTGTTAGATATGGAGGCTTAGCTCGTAATTCATCTCAAGACTCAAAAATAGATATTTATTACAGATGTAGAAGACTTAGAAAAGTATATGTAATTGGGGTGTAGAAGTGGGGGAAAAATCTTTTAAGAGGCGATGAAAGTCAACGCTCTTAATTCATCTCAAAACACAAACACAGGATTCTTATGGAGATGTATAAGACACTAGATGATGAATAAGAATTGCAGAGTTGTAGATATGAGTGAAAATAAAGAGGCAATGAAAGCCAGTGCTCTATATTCACCTCAAAACATTAAAAAAAAACACATAATTATTATGAAGATGTAGAATTTGGCTTATAGCATAATACAAATGGGTGTAAATATCGAGAGGGAGCAAAAGCAAATTTAAAAAAAAAGAAGTTATTTTATGGATAGAGAAGATTAGATGGAGAATAAAGAGTTACACAGTGATATGATGACATAGGTAGCAAAAGCAGTGAAAAGGGCATCCAAGCTGACATTAGCTAGATGTGACATGGCTGCAATATGTGTCTGCAGGTCCCTTTGTCGGAAAAACTGAAACACAGCCCACCCAAACCAAAACCATCATTATCATCGTCCTGGCTTCTCTATACTACCAGAAGTGGCCTCCCTCGCAATCTGTCGAAATGGCATCTTTTCTTGTGCAACACTTTCTGACTTTGTGGCCCCTGTTTGTGACCAGACTCTGATGCCATCTATCCATCTTCTTGTTGGCCTCCTTGTTCTCTTTTTCCCCCTCTAATTGCCTCTATTACATGACTTTCCAAGATGTCCAAGGTGCGTGCTTGAAATAGTCTTGTCCCTTTGCTTTGACCACTCCAAAGATTGTCTACTTTATCACATGATTTTAACCTTTTTTTCACTTTCTTGCTTACCCTATCTAAAAAAAACAACAACAAATTTTAAAAGAGTCTCTACCAAGTGGATTTTCATCTCTCGATTGCTCCAGAGCATTTAAACAAAAGGTCTACAGTAAAAATGTCAATGAGCATTCTTATTTAAAAACAGGAGTAAATCAGGAAGTTTTCAATAATACTCTACCTGTAAATGTTTGACTCTCTTCCTCTTCTTCACTGAAAGAATATAAAAAAGTACCAGGATAAAAAGAATGAAGCATAACTCTGTAATGACTTTAAAAAAAAAATTAACTTCAAAATAAAAATTGACATGTGCATAAACTTGAGAATTTGAAGTAATTTGAAAACCTGTTGTGAGCTCTAATGCATGAACTGTTATTTCATTTTGCTTTCATATATTTTTTTGTCATTAACACAAAAATCAACATCCACATAAATGAAAAACAGGGAGGAAAAAGAAAATAAACAACAAAACCGCATCCGATTCTAAATTATAATCCTATAAAAATTTCTCACAGATGTATATTGAAATTCAGCTGCTGCAAAATTCTACCAATTTTCCTTATGTTTTAAAGAAACACAAAACTTGGAATGATCATAAATATTAAAAAAAAAACAAAAAACAACAACCCCAAACCCAAACACAAAGGTGGTAATTTTACAAATGTGCCCTTTGGTGACTTAGTTTCATATGGCAAAGTTGCTGCACTTGCTTGACCAAGTGATAAGGCTTCACTTCTACGAGGACAACACAGGCACTAGACAAGATAGGAAGCTAAAATAACTTTCCTCCTCAACTTAATTCTATTAAACTGAAAACTTTGTAAATATTAACTTGTATCAATTAATTTTTTCCACTCTTTATTTTAAAAATCCATAAAAATCGAGTAAGGCTGATATTTTGCTAAAAGTAAATTAAAATGTCTTTGAACAAACCTTTACTTTTTTACATCATTAATTTGAATACAAAGAGATGTGCAAGTAAGTTTGAAAACGAAATGACTTCACTATCTTACTTGCCTTCTTTATGGCATAAAAAATTAAATTTGGATGGCTACAACTCTTGCTGCAAAAGTCCTGAGACTAAGCTTGAGATCAATCCAATCCTCCTTTTTAAGAGGAATAGCAAACCGTCCACAGATCCTCCTTTTTTAACCCTTGAACCCCTGGGACGGTAAAAATGCAGTCCTGCTATGATAACCCCATGAGTGCTGGGACAGCATTTTTACGAACCGGTCAGCCAACGCGGGCAACGCGATAATTTCTATACTGTTGCGTTCACTTTCGCTTTGACTTAGACAAATTTAATGTACTTATCTCTCTCATTATATTATGATTGTACGATGATTCGACTTTGATGTATGGACATCATTACAATTTAATACTGTTGAAAAAGAAAAAGAAAACCCTGAAAGTTTCATGATTTCAATCAACAGTCAAACCTACGGAAAGTGGGCATGACAAGCAAACCAGCAAGAGCAAAGAAATGAGCACACGAAGTAGCCTAGAGGGAAAATCTTTTCTTCCTCTTCTAAGTCCTATCAACTAATGACTGATCTCATTCCTCTTACAGTGTTTATATATATATGGGCTCCTCTACCCCTCTCCCATCACCCCCGCCTTCACTTTTCTCTCCTTGATCTCCTTGCCACTATTGGTCAGAGGCCATACGTTCCTCCAGACTTGGCACCTCCATGCGAAAACCGTTCTCTATCCTATCTTATTGCGTTTTCTCTCCACACAGCTTCCCATATTTAGCCCTGGACTCTCCTACATATATCTCGACTACCCACCAGACCATTCCATCCATTCCCCCTTTCTACCCCTCTTTCTGACCAATAGGCCCCTCAGTTGCCCATCCTTCCTCCCAACACATGGTTTCAAAGCCACGCCAGTCATGAGCTTTTCATTTGTCTTCACATGTCAATACTATTCTCATACACATGTGAATATACATACAATGGGAAACATGGAACCACAGGTGATACTTGCCACGGATTGTGATTCCTTGAGTATTCTTGTCGGCAGTCTTTTCCCAAGGAGGGGCTATAGGCATTAATAAGGAAGTAAGTAAGAGTCACAAATTCGACATAGATATACGGATTTTAATACTGATCTCTATGGTCAGCCAAAGAAGTTAACCCCCTTCCCCCTCAATTAAAAAAAAAGCCCTTGGGTTAAATGAAAAAGATTTACATTGAAAAGATTAACTGCAAAGTAACAAAATATTCTTACCCAAAAAGCAAAGGATCGTCGCTAATTTTTTGTCTTGCAGTCTGCAGCTCTGTAATGAAATAAAACATGTTTTTGACAAAGAGCTACCATAGCAAAAACATTACAACTTGTGACATAACTATGAGATTATGATGGTTTCATACATGTTTATTATCGTAGTGGAACAGCAAAACATTCTTTATCAACGAAGACACACGGGGGTAGTCTTAGTCCTGTCCTCTTTGTCCTGTATATGGAACATGCCCTTAGAGCCCTTAGAGAATAAGGAAATCCCTCTCCATCCGTTTTTCCACGTAAGAGATGTCACTACCCTCAGAATTCGCTTACGCTGATGACATCGATTTCATCACTTTGTACCCAATAGATATCGGTAGAATTCAGCAAATATTATAGAGATACCACCACTTTGTACATGTAGAAAAAACAGATAAAACAACACTGATGAAAGACCTGATAAGTTGGCTCCTTGATTGGAGATAGGGAAGACATAGAAAGAAGGAAGCAGCTCTCCATAGTCGCACTCCATATACTTACCACAATGTGAATAAGAAATGCCAAATCGAAAAAAGCAAAAAAAAAAAAAAAAAATTAAACTATGCAAATTGTTTGTGCAGTCAGTACTTACATACAACTGTAGAACCTGAGCTCTCACTCAAAGCAAAGAAGACAAACTTGATGCATTTCAACAGAAAGAGCTCAGAAAAATACTGAAAATCTACTATCCAACGATAACTAACAAATCTCTATATGAAAAATGCAATAAAAGGCCCTTCTCAGTACAAATTTTGGAATAGGTGGCAGTTATTCGGACATATACATAGACGAAACAACAACATCCCTGCGAACAGAGGTATGCAATCTTTCTTCACACCATCTGGACACAACAAACACATAGGAAGATCATTAGCAAACATACACACAGTGATTTATAGAGACCTTAAACAGCCGTATGGAAAGATTTCATTCAGAACATTCAAGAAGCAGTGAGGCTCCTGGTTTGACGATTAGGAAGCAGCCGGCAATAAGACATTAAGTCATATTCCAGCCACAACTGGGGGTCTAGAAAGCTGATGTCCAAATGAATCAGAGAATGCATTATACAGTATTAAAAAAATCTACCTCTCATCCTAACCAAGACTAGTATAACAGCTTAACAAGAAAAGTCTGCAGCAAGGAATATGTCAATACTAGTCATACTGCAATATGTTCCAGTGCTTCTAGGTTCTCCTACAATTGTGAGAAAAAAAGTATTCAGCCTTAAATACTACAACCATAGTTTTTCAAACTTAAATACAACATATGCCTATGAATTAGGCTTATTTCTGTCAGATTTATGTAAAAAAAATCCAACTGTCAGGCTTCTATTTTTCAAAAAATAAATAGAAAAATAAAAAAATAATGATCTAACAAGATCTATCTCTAGAGCTAGAGATCGAAAAGATCAACCACGAATATCTGATGGCAGAGCATAATTTGATTTCTGAGTCAAAGTAACAGTTTTGTACTTGGAAGTCCCAGGGAGGTAAACAAGTCTCAATGGTCCTTTGTCAGAATAAGTCACTTCTCTGACACCCCAATCACGCAATGCAACACCTGGTTTGTTCAGTTTTTCCATACAGTTGAACAGATGCTATTGACCTCCTTTTCTAGCCAGCTCCAAGCCCATTTGTTTTCCAGTTTGTGATGTCGATCACACTGGTATGACCACCATATTGCCATTTTAAAAGTCAACACTTCTCAGCTAAGATAGCTTGGAGATAAATATATGTTCTTTCCTTTTCTAGGATTAAGATTATACAGAAGAAAATAGGAAAACCTAGGAGAAGTTATATGGATGGCAGTTTGAAAGACATAATGGCTGTTAGAGTGAGAGAGAAGATGTGTTGAGCAAAGCAAGGTAAAGATGGGAGCTACACTGTAATGACTTCTACCAAAAGAAGAAAGAGAAAAGAAAATGTTAATTCATCCTGAAAATAGGTCAATCTCTCTCTCTCTCTCCTTTTACAGACTGTCTCACTCTTCTTTAACTGAATCATAAAATCTTTGTTACGTTCGTATACTAAACCCTTAATGCACATGCTTATATTTCAAATATTCTTTTCCTGATCTTTTTGTCATTGCTTTTGGTTAAACTAACAGTCAGAACCTTTGAATAAGACCTCTGTACTATGTCATATCGCCCAAAAGAACAAATCAAAAGTGTTGCCAACACTTTAAGTGAAATCACATTTTTAACACAAATTCAACCAGCTGGGTCTCACTCTCTCTAGGTAAATAGAAACCAGCACAGTTTGAGCTTCCTGTACTATCATTGATGAAACTGCACAAAGTAGTGTGTTGCATTCATTTTTATAATCACCTACAATTTTTTAAATATAAATTTGTAAAGTTTATTAAAAATGACTTCAAACTTTCAAAGGAAAAAGTGTGGGCTCTCTTTTATCTCCTCAAATACACCAACTCAGCAACAATACCTGAAATTTACATTTGAATAATTAATTTAATACATAAGTTTTGCTCCCACAAATTAACAATTATGGCAGTAATAATGAAGTGGTTGAATTTGTGTTAAAGCTGCATCTGACTAACATCTATCCCACCACCCCCTGTGAAATGTGAAATAATGTTAGGAGTGTAGGACAAGCTTGAAGGTCAACCAAATATAGCAAGGTTACTGATATGTAAGGGATTTTTAAAAAACAACAAGTCCTCTTGGCCTTATAAGAACACCTGGTCACTGCTCAAAAATAGTGATGCTTCTGACCACGAATCAATTTCAGCTCTCAATTATAATCTCCAGTGAAACAAGTTCTGGCGATAAATTGGACCTGAAGAATGGCAGAAGTGCAATGATTGTGCATGATTATTGCTGGGGGCAATACTGTACGACATGTTTGAAAATATAGTGGAAAATGACAAAGTGGTTGAATATCTGTTATGGCTGAATATGTGTTAGTTGACTCAATATAAATACCTTTGTTCACAAATTCTATGAACGCTTTGCGAGATTTCTCAGCATCCACTCCATCAGCATTTTCATCACTGTTAGCTTTACCTTCAAATACCTGAAAATTTCAAGGAATTGATGGAATTTTACACATTAATGGTTCGAGAAACTAATTCACATTTGAACATGTATTGACCTATCAATATCAAGCACCCTTTTTTGTTTGAAACTGAGTTCTGGATATACAGTCGAACCTGCCCAAGACGACGACTGAAGATCATGAACAAAAGTGGTTGTCTTAAGGAGGTAGTCGTATTGACATGCAAGAACCCTCCCCCCTCCCTCCACTGTAGGAGGTATGAGAAGCATGAATCGCTACTTCTTAATAGATCTACATGTTAAATTATGTATATCGCGAAAAAAAAAAAAAAATGGGAACGTGCATGTTAAGAGGATCACGTTGACAAGACAGCAGTCTGGGATTTGTCTTCACCCTACCATACAATGTAATTATCAATCCATGCATCAAAGGCTGTAATGGGCTTTGAAGGCATGAAACGCTTATCGCTCTAATGCCTACCCACATATTTGGCTGAATATATGGCTCCAAGATTACAAAGTTTTTTTATTTCTATTCAGCGAAGGCTATTCAGTGACACCACAATCATTTCCAGAGAAATTTTCTGTTTTCTTTATTAAGATTGTCTCTTTTACACATAGAGATATAATGACAAAAATTCTGTCAGAACAGCATTGTGTGCACTTGACTGAGATATGCACTTGCAATGACCAATGTATAAATTCTAACTCCATTTACAGTAGT
Organism: Goniobranchus geometricus; assembly: GCA_028565895.1. Classification (NCBI taxonomy): domain Eukaryota; kingdom Metazoa; phylum Mollusca; class Gastropoda; order Nudibranchia; family Chromodorididae; genus Goniobranchus; species Goniobranchus geometricus. Next base: position 9,736 of record JAOWAY010080216.1, read on the forward strand.
GACCGCCTACCATCCCACCCTTTGGGAAAATGAAAAAGAGGGATTTTAGGAGGACCAGGAGGTCAGGCGGATAAGGATATTATGCATGGACAGAGAAAGAGATAACTCATACGGCTCTCAATATCATTCAAAATCATATCCAATCAGCAACAAACCTGTATGGAGGCATGTTATAATCAAGCTTAATGAAGACAGTTTGTTTTCACCCTGTCAACCACATGACAAATCTTTGCTTTGCATGTCTGTTACTACCTCCCAAGCAAGTGGCAGGTTTATAGTTGCATAAATCTAAAACTGAGCCTGTCCTTTCAATCAGTCCAACATTTCAAGTAAAAGATTTCTCCAATCTATTTTCAAATGAAACAAGTAAATGCCAATTTAGGGTCTACCTGTTAACAACGTTGCATTCCAGTGATGCAAAAGCCCATTGGTAGATTCCCATGCACACTTGATGACCGCCCATTGTTCTCTTTGTTTTCATGAGACACAGGATGGCATCTTTCAGTCACACCTAGACCGGGTAGGTTGACCAGGTGACACTTACCTGTGCTCAGGCGGCTAGCAATAATCTGCTAATGATTTTCAACGAGGCAAGAAGAAAAAGTGAGATAAAATTCTTGTTGACACCTTGCGAAATTCGCCATGCCAATCTCTCAAAAAAGTGGAATCCTAGATGATGGGGCAGGATGTTAAGAAGGCAATTTATATTTGAAAAAATTCCATTGCCCAAGAAAAGCGGGATCTTAGGCAGAATGGGGTTTTAGGCAGCGGGGTGTTAGGCGATCACTAATGTACTTTATAATTCCCTGCAAATTTGTGGTGACTAATGTATATTTATAAATATAGAAAAAAGTACGGGCGTGGGGCTTATTACAATAATAAATGATTACAAAAAAAGACTTTTGTGAAACCCCAGTTTGGACAAAAACAAGACAATACAATGGAAAGAACATACCAGAAAAATCCTGCACCAGTAGGAATCAAAGACGGAACCTTTGCTTCGGCCCCCTCCATCTACGTGGTCAAGTGGTATTCATTAGTCTTCACATGACAAGGCAGAGGATGCTGAAACATGGGTTCCACCTTCAATTCCTACTGGTGAAGGATTTTTTAAAAATGTTCTTTCCTTTGTATTATCTTGTTAAAACTGGGGTTTCACTAAAACCTCTGTTGGTGAACATTTTCATATAAATACAGTGAAACGTGTTTCATCAAAATCTGAGGAACTTGTGGTTTCATTTTTGTTTAAACATAATTTGGTATGAGCATTGTGGCTTAAAACAGACATGAGGCAGTGTGTGTTTGTTGAGGTGGATAGTGTGTGTATGTGTTCAAGTGACTTAATCTTTGTTGAGACTCTAAAGGTTGAAACAACATGAGGAATAGACACTACTTGTGTTATTTACATGTGTGTCTGTGTAAGCCTTTGAAGTGGAGCACGGCAGTTTAATGATAGGGACTTCATCGAGTCACATACAATGGGTGAAGAAAGCAACGTGTTAGTCTGTTTTGTTTTTTTTTGTTTTTTTAAGGCAGTTATGTGTTTCAAGCTTTCAGTCTTTCACTAATTTGTCAATAATAATAAAGAAGAACAACAAACCAAAATGAGT
>JAOWAY010080327.1:0-11342 GCA_028565895.1 Goniobranchus geometricus
TGCGCGTTATGGAAGCTCGGTGAGAAAGAGAGAAGGAAAGACAGATTGCCAGTGTTGATGGATGAACATTTTTGTACTGTGCTTGGAGCCAATTTTTGGGATTTTACGCTATATAAATGAACTTCATTATTATTATTATTATAAGTGTATACAGTTACTATGTCAAATTGCAGTCGATAACATGAATGATGAATTCATTTCGATGTGGATTAACACCTAAAAGTTGAAAGACATATAAACTATGACAAAGAAAAGCAGCATAGACAGAAGTTTACAAACATAACTGGTCCCTTTCGGTTCCACTGCACATTGAAGGTGGTGCCATACACTTGATTGGACAAAATGGCTTTTGACCTTCGAGCCCAAGACGCGTAATGAAAAAAAAAAAAAGATAAAGTTTGCATTTATATATCGCTTTCCACCGTTCTACGAACAATCTCAAAGCGCTTTACAATATTTCATCCCCCAGCATGCCTACCACCTGGGGAGTATACAATAAAGTGGGGTGCAGTCAGCGCAAAAATACCCGCCTATTGCTGGGCACTCTTCTAACACCCTGAGTCGAGTAATGCAATTAGGGTTAATTTTCTTGCTTAACGGGAAAAAAAAACACCCCACAAGTTGTCGCTGGCGGGAATCGAACCCAGGGCCTCATGATCCCAAGACCAACGCCTTAACCATTCTGCCAACCTTCACACCATCTGACGGTCGTTGCCCTCCAGTTCCATCCTAAATAAAACTCATACTCGGATTTCATCACCCCATTGCAGTACCCCAGTCAAGGCAAGCTGTCACCTTGATGAGATCCCTGAATCCGATCTCACGGTCTAAACCCTCAGGGATTCGGCTTACAGTCTTCCAATAGAAAGGAATAAAAGTGTCTGGAGGAGTGCTTATAAAACAGAACAGTAGAATACTACAAAATGGCGCGAAGTTTAGGTGGAAATAGTGAAGGATTGAGTGTGGGCGGGGGTGTCCTAGGATGTAGGAGGGGCAACAGCAGACTGCAGCAGAGAAGACAGTGCAGACCTACCATTACCACACTTTCAACTCATTAAAAAAAACCCATTAAGTATGTTCAATTGTTATAGCACGACACGTTCGATTGAGTTTTTGCTTACAAAGACGAAGTGTTCAGTCTAGATATTTGAAATACACTATGCAATGTACAAGTGGTAATAATTTGAAAATAATAAATTCTTTGAAAATCTTGAAATTGTGCAGTTGCAATATGACTCCATCGATCTTCAGCCAAACCATACTACAATTCTCACCACAACCACCACCACAGCCGCAGCCAACAACACTTACAACAGCAATAATTAACAACACCAAAAACGACAACAGCATCGTCATTATCATGATCATCTTTACAGTAAGAAAAGAACCAACAACATCAAAATCATCATCATCATGATCATCATCTTCATCACCAACATCAGCATCAGCATCGTCATGACGTACGCCACAAGATGTTTCCTTGCCTTCCTTAATAGCCATACAAGTCGGCTAAGTCTAAGTCAAGATCTAGATCTAGATCTAGATTCAACAATAATCTTTCAAGTAAACATAAGTCTAGACCTAGGTCTAGATTCAACCATAACCCTTAAAGAAAACCTACGTCTAGATTTTGATTCATCAACCCTTAACCGTCAATTAGATATAATTCTAGATCTAGATCTAAATTCAAATATAGTATAACCCTTCAAGTTAAATCTAAGTCTAGATCTTGATTTTAAAAAATCTTTCAAGTAAACCTAGATCTAAGTCTAGATCTAGATTCAAAAATTAACATTCAAATTCAAGTAAACAGCAAAAGTCTAGAGGAAGAGGTGTACTGTTTCCAATTCACACCTTTATCACAGAACACTATGCATACTACTGTTTATAATTATAATACAATGAAAAACATACTTTCTTTGGGCACATCTCCTGAATCGAAACCCCCATCTTCCACACCATCTATTAGCTGGGATTTGGCGAAAATTTCAGAAAATAAATCAAGATTCGGCATCTCAACAACTTTCCCAGAGCAAGTCGGGGGATATTTCCATAGCAGCAGCTTGCCCTTGCTTCTGAGTCTGCTTACTCCATTTATTTTTGACCTATTGAGATTATGTTCTTACGACTAGTGAAACAGCATTGACACCGCGGTTGTTTCTGACCAAGCTTCTTGTTTTGCCTTGTTTGTAACAGAATTCTTGAACTTGCTTTGCATAAGTTCTTTTCGGTTAGCAAACTCTCTTCAATTAGGGTAAACGTTTCTGATGAGGAGAAATTTACTTTGCGTGGACGCTAAGTTTAAAAAATGATACATTCAGCCAGTTTTAATTAGCTTAATGGGAAAAACCCGAAAAAACTAAGATCTATTTATAGTTTATTGTGTATTCCCAATCAAAGTTGACTGCTTAGCGGCAGTAGTTTTCAACTAAAACACCAGTTGACTGACGCCTAGTTGGAAAGTAAAGTGAAGATGTGCAACGCGTTTAGTGGCTAGCTTTAGTTGGCAAGTAGTTAGTTGTAAACTAGGCGTTTAGTTAGCAACTAGAGGGTCTTAGTTAATAATGTGTCATGCAACCGGGCCCAGATATCTAGATAGGCCTATATAAGTATAGTTTTATAGATCTATCTACACTCTTTCATTGGCCACTTGTCTAGGTCTATCATTTTACTTTACCGGTATGGTAGAGTGACACATATTATCCTGTCACTGTTGATCTTTTTCAAATCAATTGAAGATCCAGTCAGAAATTACTGTCAATTTGGGCAGTTCTTTCACATGCCCCAGCCAGTAGTCTCTGCGTGAAGGGTTTATTACGATATCTAGATAGATCTAGATAGCTAGGCCTATACTATATCTATTCATTATTTTATTACTTAGATCTACATATCTAGATCTACATGACACATGCGGATGGCTAGAAAACGACAACAACCCACCATTAGCCGATATTTATAGGAACAGCCATCCTGTTTTGATGTCTCTCAAACAGACAAAACATACCAATATTTACGCCTAGAAAAATAGTTGCACAGCCAGAGAACTTCATCTTAACCCTAAGAGGGAAGAAGGCCAAGATGTGTCTGCACCCTGGCCTCCTGTGTCTCAGCCTGCCACTTCATTTTGCCGAATGCGCATACCGACCACTTAGCATCTTTTTCTTCTTCTTCTCCTTTTTCTTCTTCGTCATCTTCTTCTTCTTCTTCTTCTTCTTCTTCTTCTTCTTCTTCTTCTTCTTCCTCTACTTCTTCTTCTCTTTCAAATATTCCAACTAAGTGAAACTGAGTATGACTGTTGAAGGGCATGAAAAAAATGTTATTTTTAATGGGATATAACAATAATTGAAATTGATGTCGACTAGCTTGAGCCTAAGGGCAATATGTCGATGTATTTTTCTTGGAAAGGCCGTGGTTTTATTACATCGGGGGCTGACTGTTAAGAATTTTTCCCGTTTGTTAACCAAGAGTAAGAGGTACTGTGCTTTATTTTTCTTAATTTTTATATATCACATATGACAATACTAATACTGTTGGGTCAGATATAAAACAGCGATGAAACAGGACAAAACAAGCACAGCCATATAGTCTAATGTAGAGCTAGATTTTTATTCTTAAAGCATGATGTGTGACGTGGCAGGCATCCCCATGCTGAGTTAAAAACAAGATTGGCTGTTACCATGAATATCAGCAATGGCGTTAGGTTGTTGTTCTCTAGCTGTCCGCATGTCTACCATAACTCATCATGATCATATGTATTTTTCAAATTATAGTCCTCTTTACCCTCGAAAAAAGGGGTCTAAAGATGGGCATGGATGCTTGTAATCCCCCTTCCCCACCATCTAAAAAACCTTCCTTGAGTCACCTCTGGCCAAAAAGTAAACTCTCCGATATCGTTTAATCCATCTAGAACTAGAATGATGACTTGATCTAGACTAGATCAATTTTCCCCTCAGATCAAGAAAATCAGAAACAAAACAAATTAAATGCTATAGATGCTTGATGATCACACTGAACTGATTAATCCTTTCCCCTAGCATGAAAAGTAAGCCTACACCTTTTTATTTTGAATAAAACTATCCTTACTGTGGTCATGAAAGAAGGAAATCATAGAATAAAAACAAACTCCCATTGCTCTCAACCAAAAGCTGTGCCAAAAATTGTTATGCATTCACATTGGACAGTATTACACCCCCTGAAATACCAGAACGGAAATGCCCCTGTTAAAAACACAATGGTGGCCAAATTCAGCCGAATTGAGTCTGTACTAGATTCAAGATTGTATCGTAACTTCCAGAAGGTGTAATTGTGACAGATTTAATTATCATATTCATGTTCAGTAAGTAAAATTACAATAAAAGATTATATTTGAAATGCATGTTGTGAGGCGGGTGTACAAGTTTTAAAAAAATAATATGCCAGATTTTCCAAATGAAAGTCATGAAGTGAAGCAAGACAGACTAAAGTGGCCACCATTGTGTGCATTTCCTTTTCTGATACCAGCAAAACTTGATAATGCAGCAAGATCGGCTGATCATGTTTGCAATTCTGGTAGTCCTAGCTTCACAATACTCACATTAAAAATTTAGAAACATTTGGGGCTTGCTTTAACATTTTTATTGTTGTGGTCGTATGCCCAAATCATCGGATGATTTTAGTTTAGCGGGGGGTCTGGAGGGAATGCTCCGCCATGTGTGAGTGATAGCGGATACGCCCAATACTCACACTGGTTAAAAACTGGTAACAATAGGCCTACTGGAGGCTATGAATGAAATATAAATTTAAAGACAAGTAAAAAAGCACAAATTGTCGGTGAAAATCTGAAATGGTGTATGTCTTCCATTCAACATTTAACAGGAGATTAAAAAACCCCCAATATTATGTCCAATATTCTTACTGTAACACCGTCCAGATGGGATTCTTAAATGGTCCAACACCTACTTGACCGGACTATAACTGATTTTAATGCAATTATTTTGTTTTTATTTACTTGGGCCGACTTATACGGTTTGACCTACCCGCCAATGGAATATTTTTGGACTTACAGGGTTTAGCATTTTCACCGACGAAATGTAATTAATCAAAATGCAACATTTTGAAACAACTCCATATATTACATTCAAAAAGAAGAATGTTGTTTTACAATTTCTGTTGGAAGTAAAAGGATAGAGTCTAGGCCTTAGTCTAGATTCTGGATTTTGTAAAAGCCATTTACACTCTACAGCTTCAGGAATGGATTTCCAGAGGGAGTTCTTGTATATGCCATTGTAACTCTCGAGTATCTATAATAATCGGCTATGTATTGATAGGCTACCAATGAAGTTAGATTAGTATTGGTGTAATGTGATCTCTCTTTTTCTTTTTCAATATAGTCTTGCAGCCTGATTTCAGATGCGAAGAAGAATTTTTGTGCGATATTTTTGCATCATACATTTATGTTTGGTAAGATGTGATAGCATTAAATTTCTTTATTTAAAATCATTTAACAGGTTGGAATTTACATAACAAGCTGGAAGTGAGATTGAAAAGATTAACAAATTGAAATTGGCAAAGTGACTTGAAAAGAAAAATTAATCAACTTCAAAATGGAGTCACAAGGCCTGAAATCAACCGGAGACGAACAATTGGATGCTGAACTGACCTTATGGTTTAAACGGGATAGGGTAAGCTTAATTGTTTGCTGCTGTTGACTGTTGAAAATGGTCGAATGGTTCATGTAATTCTTTAAAAACAATGTTTTTGTAGTCTGTAATCTCCTTCGTTATTTTTTTCTGTAAACATTGTAATATAGAGACACTATTTTTAGCACAAATTAGCCCAAACCAAAAAAAGAAGCTTTAATGTTTGTCTGAAATGCTTTTGCCAGAATGAAAAAACACGACTAGCAATCAAATCACTCATGGAAGAAGGAAATTTGGATGAACTGCGTAGGCTTTTGCTCAAGAGAATGGAGTTCGGCACAGCAGGTAAGGCAAACAGCTTTGTTTCATCAACTTTTTTCTTTTTATTTGCATTACCTGCTTTTTTGCCAATAATTTTCTTTCAGTTATGGTAATGTTGTTGATTGTTAGCTGTCAAACTGTTGAAAATGGAATTTTATAAACCCAGCAGCGCCCCGTCAGAACTTCAGTCCTTGTGAAAGTTATTTTTTAATGTTTACAATTGAAAGGCTCATGCTTTGAAACAAGGTAGTAGAAAGCTGAAGATTATGCTAAGTTTTGTTATAAATAATTGTAGTAGTAGTAGTAATAATAGTAATACAAATTTATATAGCATTCTTTCCCCGGAAGTTGGCTCTGAGCGCTCTTCAAACTGAGCAATAACATATAGACATCACATCACAATACATGCTGTAACATGCATTTATGTATAATGTTATAATGTACACAACATAGATAAACACGAATGTCGGCAATTTGCTAAATGGGCATCATATTATCAAACGTAAAGTTAGAAACAACAGGGAAACTAGTTTATGGATTTAAATTGCTCATGACAGTAGTAGATCCTTAGGGCTATCTTAAAGATTGTCAGAGATTGATTAACAAGAATTGCTGCTTTATATCTTATTTTGTTATCTTTTCTTACCCAATGCAGCTTTTCTAGAAGTGGCAATGCATTGAGGCTTTGCCTGAAGCTTGTCCCTTAAAATGTGTCACTTTTGTCATCATTGTTATGAACAGAATTAGCTGAATAAAATTAAATTGGATGGCTCTTACTTTGAAATGATGATGAGCAAAGCTATTAGATTTGCCTAAATGATTTGACGGATGAAACTTAACAGCAAAGTAGTGAAGCTCAAAGGTTTAAAAAAGCAGCCAAAATTAGTGTGCCCATGTCATTGTAGTTATCGACAGAATATTTTAATTCTTTCTATCAAGTTCATACACAGTCTCAGGAAATTTTGCCTTCAAACTTTATGACAGTAGAATTATTTTCAGGGAGAGTCTATAGAGTTTAAAAGGTCAATTGATGAAAAAGGACATAAAACTGCACTTTTTTTAGATATGACGTACACAACTATGATGACAAACCATGTTCTGGCAAAGCCCCAAATATTAAGCCTTTTTAGTGTTGACATTTGCTAAAGAGTGGGCTTTATTGTTAAAGGTGTACAGGAAAAAAAAGCCTATTGGAGATGACTCTTGGAAATAATGTTAAAATGCATAAAATTATTAAACTCAACCATAAAGACTTTGGGATCACAATTGTGAAATTATATAATTTTGTTTGCAAACAGTTTTATTTCAACTGTCCAGATTCAGCCTTGTCATCTTGAGCGATACAACATTTAAGCATGGTGCATAGATTGCAGTTGCATAGATTTGCAATGAGAATAGTAATGGTTTACGTTTTGGGCACAGTATGGGTAGCTGAAGAATAGCACCAGTTTACAAAGCTTGGCAATTTACATAACACCTTGTCCGCATGTGATTTGACTTGGAAGTGTGGCTATTGAAATAATTTGAAAGGAAACTTTCAGTCGTTGAATTTTCGATTTCCATTTTTTAAAGGGCTTGTTCCATCTTTAGTTTCCTGAGATTGCCAGATTCAGATGAAGGACCTTTAGTTTATTTTCATTATAACCACTATGTAGATGCTATTCTTTTTGTCCAGTTGATTAAACACTCATCAACAAAAATTATTTTTCAAGCATTTTTTCATCCTTTTTTCATTTCTGTCATCAAAAGTAAAGTTTCATTGATACACAACTATGTTCCCATAAGATTTATTCTAAGGTACAAATATATGTAATAAAATTGAAATATGAAAAAATACAATGATTTATTTTGCATAAATGTTTGATGATGACAGAAAAAATTGAATTTTTAGAAAGTACAAAGGGGATATGATAACAGGTATCAAGTTTCAAAGTGAAAAAAGCCCCTTGTGTAATCTGGCCTCATTTAAGTAAATGGCACAAAAGTAGTTTTAAGGCAGAAGTTGTAGACAGTGAACTGTAGACAATATTATTGAAATAGGATGGGTTCTTTTGTGTCTCTCCTCTTATTATAAAAATGATTATGACTGCTGACATTCACTCTTGTGACTTTGGCCTCACCCTTTATAATCACGGTAATTGTAAACTAAAGGGTCGTCTTAGTTCTCGTAGCTCGAGAGTGAAGGTGACAAGACAGGGTTTGTCAATGTCCAATAAAAGTCCATCTCCTTGAAGATATTACTATTTTGGTTTGCAAGACCTTGTCGAACTGGATAGCACAGCCATTATTTTCAATTTCTTTATCACATGATTTTAACTTGAATCAAATTAAGTTTGGAAAATGATTATATGTCTTCAAGAAAGATTTTTTTTACAAAGTCTTTAGACCGACATTGGCACTTGTTGTGAGAGGAGTTAAAGTTAAACGTGGAAGTTTAACAATCTGTTTTGAATATCTTAAACAGGTCTGAGAAATAGGATGGGTCCAGGCAATTCACAAATGAATGATCTTACAATCATTCAAACAACACAGGTATGAGTTTTCTATTGTATTCTTCAAAAACATTAAATCTTTTTCTTTTGCCATGTTGACATTCAGCGGTCATATTATTTTAATGCAATATGTCTTAATTTGGCATGAATTTGAGTAAGAGATTCACTGTTAATGGGAAACAAGTGAGTGATGAGATAATTTCATATGATTCTGTAAAAGAAAGCGACAGTGCTGATTCAGATTTAGGTTGTTGTTGTTCTCATTTTGTTCTAGCAGATCCCAGGATGTAGTCCTTCATGTGAAAGCCATCTTGAGGTAGAGGAATTTACAGGTCTGGTGTAGATGATCTAGATTTAGGTGATAACTCAACAAAGTTGCTAGTTTGTGTAAATTTTAGTCGCATTATGATTGCTTAGCTTGAAAAGGGTTTGATCAGATGGATCTTGGGCATTGTCTACCCATTTTCCAATTCTCTTCACAATGGTTTGTGTATATTCTATCGTCAACTTTTCCTCTTTCCAAATGTTTATAGTTTGAAGGCATTTTGCACAATGGTTGACAATCTCCATGCCCATTAAGTTTTCCTGTTATTTTCACTGAGCAGACTTGCAAGGAGATTAAGGATGCAACTTTCTTCTTCTTTTTTTTTTTTTTTTTTCATTGCCTTTCTTTTCTGTCCTGTGTATGGTTGAACAAAGACAATTCATATCCAAATATTTTTTTTAAAAATTACCCAAAATGGTTAAGCGTTGGTCTTGGGATCAGGAAGTCCCGTGTTTAATTCCCACCAGCGACAATTTGTGTTTTTTACCTTAAGCAAGAAAACTAATCCCCACTGCCTCACTCGACTCAGATGTTGAAAGATTACCAAGCAATAGGCTGGTGTTGTTATGCTTAATGCGTTACACTTTACAGTATACTCCCCAGGGGGGTATGCCTGCTAGGGGATAATGTATTGTAAAGTGCTTTGAGGTTGTTCGTAGAATGGTGGAAAGCGCTATATAAATGTAATCTTTATCTTTTGCCTTCTTAATTTCCTTCCAATCCTGACTTAGACTCAGCGTTTCTCTTTATTTTCTGTGTTTCCTTTTAAACTTCATCTTGTTTACATCCTGTTTTTACATTTCATTTCAGGGGCTTGCAACTTACATGAAGAATGTCTTGCCAGATTCTACTACCAAAGGTGTTGTTGTTGGCTTTGACGGGCGTCATAACAGTTATAGGTTTGTTTCATCGCATCCTCTCTTTCCGCGCTTTAATTTGTTTGGTCAAAAGTAGAATGCTACTTTGCATGACCGTTATACGGCAATACATGCATATTGCCCCTTCAACATTCTAGTCGTGCAGGTGTAAAACTAAGTCACAAAATAAATTTGTTGAATTTGTTTTCAAACACAGAAAATGTTGAACTTATGCCTCTTTTTGAAGGAGTAACTAACCAAAGTTCTGAGCCATATCAAGATTGAGAAGACAACAAAAGAGATAATTTTCTTTACATATTTGCTGTTTGTTTGAAGTACGTCCTTGTATAAACTTTGACTACAGTTTGGATTGAGCATGTATCACCATCCAATTGATGTCACACAGACTGATCAGCATTTTGATATTGTGCATTTTGACCTTGCCATGCATTTTGTGTACAGAAATGACTCAACCAATACATTTACATTTGGACACATAGCAAAATTAAAATTAGCTTAAAATTTATGAGAGGCCATTGATTTTTACTGAGAGATAAATGAATCATAGGCCTTCATGGTTGGACACATTTTTGCCCCAACTAATATATGTAAAAAAAAGAATTTGAAATAACGAAAGGTGAGATGAAATTTTGTCACATTACATCTGCTGTAGTGGATAACTACAAATTATTCCAATTTTCAGCATTGAAGTCTAGATTCATGACAAGAAAAAATTATTTGCCTCCTCTGTGAAATGATGGCTAGAATTTTACACATCTGATAACTGATAGAAGCTTTTATTTACTCAAGGCGAGTTTGAGATGATGTCCATTGCGTGTCATTGGTTCTTTCATTGACTTAAGGTCTTGACCTGCATTGATGCAGTACAGACCTGTCGACCACTTATTACATTAATTTTTATTGAGTTGATAAAACATTAACCCTTTTTGATTTCCAGATGGTCAAAGATTGTTGCCTCCATCTTTGTCAGCGCTAAAATTCCTGTCTATGTATTTTCTCGCCTTTGCCCAACTCCATATGTTGTAAGTCCACTTCCTTGAAAATCTCATTTTTCATGATACGTTTTTGTTACTTTATTATGTCATTTTATCAATTCACTCATTTACTTTTGACTTAAGTGGATTGTTTCAGGTAGGACCATGATTGTTTGTCCTTTTGAAATATTTGTTATAAGAAAGGACTTTTGAAACCATACCATAATACAAAAACACATTATGTTTTGTATACTGGACCACCGTAAATGATCACAATTCCACATATACAATAAAGTTTCCATTATAACTACAAATGCATTTGGCCCAGGTTGAACGGAAGCAAATCTCTTCTTCACACATCTTAAAGAAAGAAATAAAATATGACAGGTCATATGTAGCCTTCAACCAAACAAGCAAATACTGAGGTAGGGATGAAATTTGCTACAATACCTCAAGAGACAAGTGCAGAGACTATTATTATTAAGCTAAGAAGATCAAAGTTTATCATTGAATATCACTGAGGATTTGATGTATATTCAGAATTAATTGTGTCACTTTTCTCTCTGTCCTCAAGGCTTATGCTGTCCGTCTGTACAATGCTAGTGGTGGTGTCATGATCACAGCCAGCCATAATCCAAAGGAAGACAATGGTTACAAGGTCATGCATACTTTTGTTGCTTTTCTCTTGGTAGTCGAAGATTTTTTTTCATTTAGTTGTAGGTGATGGTGATGGG
>JAOWAY010080438.1:0-11342 GCA_028565895.1 Goniobranchus geometricus
TGGCAACAATATCCGGTCATCTCCATCATGGCCGCCAGCTGTAAACAAACGGGACCCATATTGTTAACTTGTACCGATACATTCTCATTCAGCATGATGATTTGGCCAGGACCTTGATCTAGAATCTAGATCTAGATCTTTGTCTAGATCTACAAGCTTCAGATTCCAGATCCAAAGACCTAGATCTAGATCTAGACCTAGATCGAAGTTTTAGAAAAATCTAGAGTCCAGATCTAGATCTGGATCTAGATATCTAATCTAGATTTCAGTTCTCACCATTCTCAAAAAGACCTGAGCTTTGCACATTCAATTCATAGGGACTTCAGTCTAGATCTAGGCCTATCTAGCATTCGAATCTACCTGTACATAGTGGTTTGGTCGATGAATTAAAGTTTAAAATGAATATCCAATGGGCCTTCGACGCGAAGCCTTCGAGTGTGCTGCTTTGTTGTGTCTCTAAAGTAACTTTAAAAAAAAGGCTACAATAGGACTATGCCTTTGTCTTTTGGTTCGCAGAGAAAGTGAAGAATCAGAATAAAAATAATAAGGGTCACGGGGTCACACCTTCCGCGGAAGACTTTTCTTGTCGGCTTCACAGCCGCCAGGGTCACGGACTATTGGCGACTACGCGAGGCAAATGATGAAGGCTCTTCCTTTTTTGTCACGATTTTTTCATCTTCTACTCAGATTTCAAAGATATAAACTGTCCGTTACAGACACAGTCGTGTGTAAAATGTGGTCAAATTTTTCATTTTTGGCTTTACAATTTACCCTAGTGACCTTTTTCTTCCGAAACAAAATTAGTGGCCCCGTCTGCTATAAACGCACACAACTGTTAAGTGTTTGGCCAATTTTTGTTCTTCCAATTATACGTGTGGGTTATCATTATTTTAAACAGAGAAAGAAACAGGAATCAACTGACTATTGCATGTATTAGAATTATTTTTATTTGGGTACCACTGTGAGAGGGGCATACTAAGAGAACACACCCCAGTATCTTTCAGGTGTTGGTAATTAAAATGCAACTGTTCAGGATCGAAGAGATGTCAAGCAAACAGATATAAATGCTTCAAAGCAAAGTTCAAATGTAATAGTCGATGCGACCAAAGTCTCAACTGCAAAAACAAATGAGCTCCTGCTAATGAACATTTTTTTATATACGATATCTAATTTTCATTTTTTTCATTTCAATTTTATTTTGATTAAATGAAATAAATACATTACCGCATGCCACGCCCGTCATTTACTTTACATCTGTCATCCGCCATGTTTTTTTTTTCTTTATTATTATTTTTTTTTTTTGACTGTAGTCATTCCAAGGAAATGACTGGCTACCTATTTCAATCATTCTCAAGAATGTCTAAAACTTTTTGGCATTCCTGGAAATACCCGATCAAAACAGGAAATACTAGGGAATGACTAATTTCCTGGTTTGAAGGTAACATTATATGTATATATAATTATATATTCACTCATCAAGTTCCAGGTCTGAGGCAGACATTGGCGACCATGACATGCCATTCACTTATCTGTTCAGACAATCTCTGGCAGTTCATGCTATTGTTCTGCTTTTTGTTTGTCATCCACTGATTTAAGCTCTTGAAATATTATATCACTCTCTGCCTGTACCTGGTTCTAGTCCCCTCAATTTTTCCAGTCAGGGCTAGAAGTTCAAGCTCCTTATGTTGATTTATATGACCTAAGAACTTAAGTTGTCTTTGTCTGATTGTTTTTAGCAATGATCTTTCTACTCCTGCTTCTTCCAGTACTGCATTGTTTGTTGTCTTCTCTTCTATGATATTCTTAGCATCCTCCTCAGAAACCACATTTCCACTGCTTCCAGCCTTTTCCTACTGTCTGTTGAAATATCCCAGCATAAACTTTTAATACTCTTACTTTGGTCTCCATTGACATATTCCTATTTCTCCGGAAAGAGGTCGTTCTATTGAAACTGTCTTTAGCAACTGCAAATCTTCTCTTTATTTCTGTGTCTCTTTTACCATCTGATGTGATTATGTAACCAAGGTACTTAAATTTCTGGACTTGTTTTATTTTCTCTCCTTTGCTGGTAAGGTTGCAAATGGGATTTACTGATTTTTTGATAATACAATTTTTGTAGGCCTTTTTCTGAGGTTGCTATTAGAGCTGTATCACCTTCATACCTGCTATTGTTTATGTTTTCTCCATTAACTTTGACGCCTGGACGATTTTCAAAATTTCTAAGAATCATTTCACTATATATATTAAAGAGATCTGGTGACATAACACAACCTTTTCTAACTCCAAGCTTGATATTCTTTGATTCACTTAAATCTCCACCAATCCTTACAGCTGTATTTTTGGTCCCAGTACAGACTTCTAACAATTCTTAAATCCTTGCCATCGATGTCTAATTTATGTAAGATATTGAAAACCTCAACATGTCTGACTTTATCAAATGCCTTGGAATAGCCCATAAAACATATGTATTGATCGGTTTGCATCTGGATACATCTTTCTATTAACATTGATATGGTGAACATTGCAATTTTGGTACCCTTGTCTGGAACAAAGCCAAACTGTGTCCTTGATATCTCTGAACTTAAACATTTCCTTCTTCTCTTCATTTAAACTCGAAGTAGTATTTTTGTCATATGGCTCATGAGACTTATTGTTCTGTGAAGTTCACATTCTGTAGTCCTTGGCGTCTTGGGCAGAGTTATGAAAACTGACTTCATTAAATCTTCTGGAATGTCTCAACTGTCATAAATTGCATTTAAGAGCTTTGTTGCCATATCTATTCCTACAGCTTCTAGAGTTACATTGACTTCAATCGGTATATCGTCCCTGGGCCTTTTGTCTTTCCAAATTTCATTTTCTTTATAGCATCATCTACCTCCTCTTTTAGGATTGGTCGCCCATCTAGTTCCTTCTTTATCACCGGTCTTTCACTCCTTTTGTCTTCAAACAATTCCTCTATATATTCTGCTCACCTATCTAGCACATCCTGTTTATCCATTAAAACATTGCGTTGTTTTGATTTGACACATCCCGAGCTTGAGCAACCTATCTTCCTACTCAATTCTCTGATTTTGGTATGCATGTACTTGCTATCTTTGTTTTGATATTTCTCTATTTCTGACCATTGTTCATTTATCCAATTTTCCTTCGCTTCCTTCCATTTCTTCTTTATATCTTTATTTAACATTTATACTTTTCTACATTTGACTTTGCCTGCCTTCGCTCTTTCATTAATTCCAGTATGTCATTTGTCATCCATTTTTATGTTATTTTCTAGGTCTTTTAGGGATATTTTTCTATTGTAGCCTTACAGATTTGTTCTTTTATTTTATCCCACATTTCCTCTGCCTGAGTCATGTTCTTCAGAACTTAAATCTATTCTTAACATCAACAGCAAAGTTTCTTTTCATCTCCTTGTTGGTCTTTAAGGGGTCAAAGTCAAATTTTGGTTGTTTGGACTTCTTCAGTTTCTTTAATTTTATTTATAATATGCACATTACTGCCAGGTGGTCCGGTAGCTCAGTTGTAGAGCGGCTGACTGCTATGCAAGGTGGCCTAAGTTTGAATCCAGCTGGGCAGTGGATTTTTTCAGGGCCCCTGTTCACTCAACAGGAAGTAAAGTCGGCGTGGAAAGCAATGGCAAACTACCACATTATGCTGTGTGCCTAGTATAATTAGGGCTTCAGCCCTAATTCTCTTATACTCAGTCATGGGTACAGGACTAACTTTACTTTACTTCACTGGCACATGATCACTGTCACAGTCTGCTCCTGGCATATTTTTTTTGATGATTTAATAGTTTCTAAATATTTTTTGCACTAATATGAAGCCTTTCTGGTTTATGTTTGATCTCTCAGGCTAGTCCATGTATATCTTCTTTTAGGGTGATTTTTGTATCAGGTGTTCGAAATGAAAAAATAATTTCTTCTACACCAGTCTATGAGATAGTCTCCGTTCCTTCCTAGAGCCTAGGCCCTATGGACCAACTATGTCCTCAACATGTTTGTCTCCCACTTTTGCATTGAAATCTCTCATGACCATCTTTACATCTTGTGATATGGCTGTTTCATTGCTTTGTCGAGATCTTTGTAAAGTACATGTTGAAGTGGGCGCGTACACTTGGATCAGTCCAATATCGATTGGTTTTCCTTCAAGTTTAATTGCGATCACTTTAACGGAAACATCCCATCAGTCTTTGATGCTCTTGTTTTAATCATACCCTTTCCTGTCCACCACTTCTGACAAACTTAATATAACAACTGACATTCTATCCATTTCATGCTTTACTTTTTCTAATATTCCTTGTTGATAGAGGGTCCTGACATTCCAAGGAGCTATCTTGTGATTTGTAGATGGTTTGATTTTGCAGACAGTAACTGGATGACGACTGGGTGCCACCCACTGCCCATGGCGATCCCTGCCGAGCGAGGTGTTCAGAGATAAATCATGACCCCCCTTAATGCTGTTGTCTGAATATTTTGTAAATGACATCATCATAGTTTCTTGGGAGGTTACAGCAGTGGTTTCCTGTTGCCAACCACTGGTTTATGTGCAGTTTACTCTGCTAGCCTTTGTCAAGCCAATGACTGTCTGCAAGGCAGCGGACGTTTGTGTAGAATATATATCATTACATTAGAATGAATATAAGCTGAAAGTTCTCTAGCTAAATGGAATAAAATCATAGAGACTAAAAAGCTGGAAAATACATAGAAAGGGAATCCAAACAAAACATATGCCTTTGAGGGCTGCATGGACGTCCAAGTATATATAAGTCATTTTGAAAAGTAAACTTTATATCCTCCATTTTTGCCTCATTCTTCACTTTGAGTACCCTTATCCATATTCAGTTTTGGACTGTTCTCACGCAGCCTTGGCTCTGCCTTACCCACCTGTTGCATTCCTTCCTCAGTAGTTGACAGTCCTGGCATCTCTCATTGTGTACTTAAAGTCTTGGCTCTGCCCTATCCACCTGTTCCATTCCTTCCTCAATAGTTGACAGTCCTGGCATCTCTCATTGTCTGCTTAAAATCTTGGCTCTGCCTTATCCACCCGTTCCATTCCTTACTCAGTAGTTGACTATCTTGTCATCTCTCATTGTCTATTAAAAGTCTTGGCTCTGCCTTATCCACCTGTTCCATTCCTTCGTCAGTAGTTTGACTTTCCTGGCATCTTTCATTGTCTACTTAAAGGTTTGGCTCTGCCTTATCCACCCATTCCATTCCTTTCTCAATAGTTGACTGTCCTGGCATCTCTCATTGTCTACTAAAGTCTTGGCTCTGCCTTATCCACCTGTTCCATTCCTTACTCAGTAGTTGACTGTCCTGGCATCTCTCATTGTCTACTTAAAGTCTTGGCTCTGTCTTATCCACCCGTTCCATTCCTTACTCAGTTGTTGACTGTCCTGGCATCTCACATTGTCTACTTAAAGTCTTGGCTCTACCTTATCCACCCGTTCCATTCCTTACTCAGTGGTTGACTGTCCTGGCATCTCTCATTGTCTACTTAAAGTCTTGGCTCTGCCTTACCCACCCGTTCCATTCCTTACTCAGTAGTTGACTATCATGGCACCTCTAATTGTCTACTAAAAGTCTTGGCTCTGCTTTAGCCATGTCTTCTGTCTCAAAGGAGTTGTCGACTGGCCCAACATTTCTCAGAATCCGCTAGACAGACATTTCAGTGTACTCTCTTTAATCACAGTCACCAAATACAGTAAAATATAAGTGTAAGGTCATTCAATTAAAGGAATGGCAGGACAAAAGAAAATATACTGTTTTTAGATCAATGTCCACAAATTTTTTTGTCCCTTGCATGTTTCCTTAGTGCTTTTATTACAATTATGCTCTCCTATCATTCCCATTTTTCAAAAAAAGAAATTAACTACTCCTTTTGATATCAAATGTGTTGTTTCATAGATGAAATGTAACAAAGAATTAGCTTTCTTTTTTTTTTTAATTGTTTTTTTTTTATGAATAACATCATCAGGTATATAGTCTTTTGTCTATTTTTTTTTTTTAGGTGACAGTTTCTTTTGGGGCCAAACAGGTAAGAACAGGGGCTTATACTGACATGGACATCCAAGTAGAACAGCGAGATGGTGCTAATAGGTGGATTGCTGCAGGTTCCCATGATCTTTATTACCTAGCTGTGGATAAAAGCATTGTGCTGCTACAAGGAAGCACTGACCTGAATGAAAATAGAGTGAGTTTGTACAGCTGCCTTAGATTATCGATCTGCCTGTTTTTGTAACATTTCAAGCAGTCCCATTTTGTTCAATAGCCTTTGCAGCCTATCCATATTTTGGCTTGCTGTTTCTCCCCTACCTCATCTCCTATCAACTGTAGTGGTTGACTGTGAATCTTGCTGTACTTTATAGCTCAAATCTTAGTTTTATCACCCATCTGCTAAATGCTCTTGGGAGCCATCTTTGCCCGGCTTGCTCAGACAAGTTTTTTTTCTTAAAGATCTAGTGCATTTTTATGAAAATACTGACCTTGCAATGGCAAGTCTTCTTTTTATTTCATAAGCGTCTACTAACAGATGTTCGTTATATAATTTATCTTAAGAATCCCCACTTCCTCTGTCACTATCAGCTGAATAAGAAAATGACTTTGGACTTAACCAAAGGTAGGTTTCGTTACCACTTCATTTTTTAATATTAGATCTTGGTAATGAATGTAATAGCCACCGACAAACATGCACACATCCTTACATACACACACTCATACACATATTCACATATAGACAGAGAAAGTACAAGAACTTTTAGTTTTGTAAAGGGACATTCAGTTTGCCACTTGTGTCTCTGTTTGACAGGTTTTGTCATCTCTACGGGATTTGTCAGCCTTTACTGAAATTGCAGAGAGAAATGTGGAGTCAGCAGCACTCACTTTTACAGTAAGTTTTTTGTTGTTACATATCCACAATGTCAAACATATTTTTTCATGTATAATATAAATTGAAAAGACAAAAAGCATTTTCTTGAGATGTTATCAGAAGTTTCCTCTGTTCAAATGTGGCAGAAGAATGAGACAAGAGATATATTTATTTTGTCATTGGCAGCTGCAGCTTACTAAGAGAAATGTTTATTTTGGCATTGGCAGCTTAGTATTATCCTCTTTCCCATGTCCTTCAAAGACATATCACCCAAAAAACAAGGACAAAAACTAACAAACAACTATCAGCTGTACCCTTCCTTTCCATCCGTATTCTGTCTTAACCTATCAATCCAGATAGGATTTGTGGCATCATCTTAATATCACATCATGCAACAAAATATTATCATTGTTAACAAGTACCCCGCCTTCCCCACCCGCCATCCCGAAATGCCAACAGCATATCTCCAAGAAGTCTTCAATTTTTGAATGCATGCCTCCCTTTTAAGGGTTCATGGTTGTAGTGAAATGAACAAGTAAAAGGTGTCTACAAAAAAAAGGAAAACAGGAACAGGCAAAATCCTGATAACTTTTAAACAACAAAAGCAATCAAATCAAAATTTGGCACTCTTATTAATTAAGCTTAGAGGAGGAATAATCCTAAAATTTTAAAGATGTGTAATGAAAACTTCAAAATTATGAAGTTTTGAGAATAAATTGTCCTTTTTATGAAAAAGCCCATAAAGCTGAGTTTAAAACTGAGAAAATACAAAAAAAGGCTTCATGTCATCTTAGAATTTCCACCTAGATCTTTCAAAACAATGAAAATACTACAATTAAAGCTACAAATTACTGATTATTATTGAAAAAATCCTCAAACTTATACAGATGTGCCAAACATCAAAAAGCATCCCTTACTTTCCTACAGAGCTGTTTTGGGCATGTCCTTATTAGAACTATTTTTTTCAATCGAATGGTCAACTCATTCACCAGATCTAAATCCACTGGATTTCTTTCTTTAAGGATTTTTGAAAGATTGGATTCACAAGGAAAGAAGTGCCCTTGAGACTATAGATCAACAAAAATTCTATATAGTATTAGATGAGACAACTCGATCATGGCACTCTTAAGCAAGTTATCTTTCAACAATGAATTCATGCTGCATGCATCGACTGTGGGGGTCGTCATTTAGAAGAAACCTTCTTAGGCAATATTTAAAGTAGTTTTTCAATAACATTCAGTAATGTATCTGTAGATTATTGTATTTTCTTTGTGATAAGGGATCCAGGTGGATACTCTCAGATGACATGAAACCTTTTTGTACTTTTCTTAATTGAAATTCAACTTTGCATGCTTTTTCATGAAAATAACATTTTTTTTCTCATGAAATTTTGGGATAATTTGCCAAATTTTGATTGATTTCTCTTATTCATCAGAATAAAAGATTATTTCGTTGCGATCACTCTCAGAATGAATAGCTCAAAATTTTTACCAACTTCACTTTTTTGGCACTCTTATAATTGTTTTGGATGCTGTGCATCCCATTTTAGGCTTTAAATTTTAGACCAATGAAAATGCCTTACTTTAAGATGAACTCATAATGTATAACATATATGTGACTCTTTGTTGGTACTCTAAAGGTAAATTTCCAAATCTCCATCTTTGTTTGGCTTGTACTTTTAGAAAATGACAAATTCTTTCTTAGTATCACAATGCCCTTTCATCTCTGTTTGTTCCATTTCATTTTTATTTTTTTTTATTAAGTTTTTGTAACATGGCAGCCATGTCAAATAACACAGTACAATTTCAGTCATTGGAATTCCAGGTAATGGGTTGAAATCCCAAAGAATGGAATTTTCATCATGTAATTTTATACCCCTAATGGGTCTTGGCAAATAAGGACAAGTCCATCAGGACATTTTTTTATTTTTGTCATTTATTGTTTACCTCTTCCATTTTTAAAATCAAATTTGTAATCAGTACAATCACCTTGTTGTAGTATAAATACAGTCTACTGCCGGTTATTAGACCATCAGTTATCTAACATGCTCTGAAATATTGGTCAGAAACAGAGGTATGTGCTTATATAATATTTACCCTTGCTGGATAAAAATAAAATAACTCATTATTCTACTCAGACACTGATTGCTGGGGACAAATTTTCTCCTTATTAAAATGGTTCACCTATTTGACACACTTCATTTTAAAAAATAGAAGAGCCACATGCACACGTTATCATTCCATTAAGTATCAATATACGCCTTATGGGCATGAGCTGAAGACTACTATCAACAGGCACATAGGACAATCTGGATTATCATAAACATGCCATATTGTCCAATTGTTATGATTTCAAATATCTTAACTAAAAGGCATTTAAGAAGCATTGTGTGTTTAGGTGTTAAATGACCATTGTCTGCGCAGTGTGTAGCCAAACACCATGGTTTACAAACTGGAAGATGGTTATGAGACTTTCTATTTGCTTTCTTCTTGTCTTCTGGACTACAATTAGAAATCATTTGGAAATCAAAATACTGCAAAAGTTTGAGAGTAAACAAAAACAAAAAGAGCTGGCATCCCAGCCAACATTAAAAAGAAAAACGAAAGATGAAAAGGAAAACAAAACAAAAAAACAAAACAAAAAACCAAGACAAAATCAAACAAGAAAGTGAAAATGAAAAACTGCATACAGAGTAAGAGTTAAGGATGATAAAAGTACCAGTTCATTTGCATTTTGCATGTAGATATAGAGTTGCACCTTTTCTGAAGCCCTCTTTTGTTCTCAAATGCACACCACAATTCATACCGTCTGCCCTTCTTCAAATTCACTTATCCGACATTCTTTTATCCGACCTTTGCGTTGGGGAGGATGTTCATCCGATACCTGGCAGTAAACTGTAAAAACAATCAATAAGTACTACATTGCAGTGCAGAGGGTCAGTCAGTGGAATTGTTCCAGTCTAAGTCAGCATGATAACTTACAAACATCGGGAAGGATTAAAAAGGATCTTCTTACTGGGAAACATTCAAGGGAACGAGTCGTGGGATTTTTCTTTTCCTTTTCAGATGTGAATCTGATTTAGCCAAAGGATTGACCTTCATCACAAAATTATGAATATCCTTCCAGTGAAATAATGATTTACCAGCCAACACATTTGTTATGCATGAGTGACACTTGTAAACAATGTCCTAAGATTTGATCTGATTTGGAGTGCTTTTGTGGACATGTTATCTTGAAGCGGTTAAGCTCTGTGAGATCGAGTCAACTCTAGACTTGGGGCTAAACTTTGCTAGAGTTTGGTGTAATTTTACCAAATGTTGCTGTTGCTTAAAGTATCGGGCCGCCACTGCATTACTTAATGATTGAATATGTCTAAAAGATCAACTCAGAAATAAATCCACCTTCATAACGTCAAGGAACTTTTAGATTTATCCTGTACTATAACAGCGTCTTTGCTGTAACTCAACTAAACAGTGGGTGATGCCGTGACATCTAGTTTGAAAATCTGTGGCAGAGGTTCTCAGCACAAGAAATAGTTATATCTGTGAATAATATGCGTTTCAAAAAATAAATCAGCACTTCTTATTAACTCAAGGGCATGATTTTTCTTATGAAATCCGATTTTCAAATATTTGACATTTTGATTTTATGTTTTCCAGTCAGTCGTAATAACATTTGTCATGTCCATTCTACCAAGATCACATTTCTGCACATCAGACAGCTGCATACTTTCAATTATATAGAATATTAATTTAGCTAGGCCTCCTTCAGGACATGTTTACAAAAATTTAACGATTTAATGAAATAATTTCAATATTGTTCAGTGTAGAAGTCAGTGGAGATGTTTGCGGAATCCACTCTCAAATCGAAACTTTTTTCTTGGTGAAATTGGAAAATAGGAACACTTTCCCAAATCTGCTTGGAACCTAAACAACGTAGTAGAGATTGATTTAATTATGAGCATTGCAACCAAATCCTTTTTCTTTGAGGCCAAAGTGATTTAAATATGTTGGGATCTCATTGATGGTAGACATCATTGAGATCAAACTATGACTTACTTCCTTCAAAACTGGAATTTAAAAACCTTATAACCCATCCCTGATGTCCATTTTTTGTCAAGAGTAGCCCACAAGACGAAAGAAATTTCTCAAACTCACTTTCCTGTTTTTCCTCCAGCGCCTTGGCTTGCTCCATAATGAGGGGCAGGTGATAGTGTATGTTCAACCTGAACGAGAAATCTATTCTGATGACGGGATGGAGAAAATGAGGAAAAGATCGAGTAGGTCTATGACATATTATGGTAATATAAAATGCCTTGTCTGTCGTCTGCACTTTGAATTAATAGTTTGGTTTAGTTTTGTGTGATAAAAATCTTATATAATTCCCATTTTTTACCCCTTTTTCTTGGAGAGGAGTGTAAAAAACAAACAAAACATATTGCCCTTTTAAAACCTTTTTTGAGGAGAGGA
>JAOWAY010080549.1:0-11341 GCA_028565895.1 Goniobranchus geometricus
AAGATGAAAGGGATGGTGATTTAACACTATATTCATATTTACACGTCATTTTCATACAAAGGTCATGGGTGTGGATGGACTCATGAAACACAAATAGTTTGGAGAATGGATGGACTCATGACACTTACGCAAATAATTTAGAGAAGGGACAGTTTATATACAATACTGATGACAATAAAAACTTAATTCTTTTGATATAGCCAAGAGACAATCCTTGGACAAGGGGATTATTTTGAAGTAACTTTGTTGAAGAATAGTTCTAATTGCTGAAAGGTTAAAGTTTATCAAATCATTGCTGGCATCCAAAAACAACTATTTTATGGTAAGGTATGGCACTTTCATATGTAACAAACCATTTTGGCCTCTACACTAGAAAGCACATTTAAATTTCAATTCAAGGAGAATGTGATGGTACTGATCGTGTAGCATGCCTTTCATATTCTTTACCTCACTGCTTTCAGCCTAGCTTTTCAAGTTCGAGTACAAAGTGTTTTAAATCTGATATGTACACAAAAATCTTTTCAAGGATCCTTATGGTCAAAGAGCAAGAAGATTGAGAGATCGAGAATGCATGGCTCTATGGAAAGTAGTATTAAATCTACTTAGCTTTCAGGACCAGCTTTTGCTCAGGAAGCCTCAACTTACTTCCATCAAACGGTATGCATAGATGTATAATGAGAAGGTACACTGCAGAGTGGGAATCAGCTGAACATGCTAACTTTTTTTTTCTTAAACCGTTGTCTATATTTGAATTTGGATAAGTTACTCATAGTTTTTTTTTCCCCACAGTCAGAGATTTCTCTTTTGTCATTGAGGCACTAAAATCTGATTACAAATCTTCTGGTAAGTGTGTTACTTGGGTTAACCTGTATCTTATCCATTTAATGCTCAAAATCATGCCACTTTTATGGTTTCAAACGAGTCAAACAATCTTCTTCTTTTTCCAGCTAATGCAAGCTAAGAGATAATACAATAAATACTGACATAAAATAAAGAAACAAAAAAGAGTCATGAGATTAAGGAGTACATGAATCATGAAGCTGAATGCCAATATGAAAAACATAAAATTTCAAAACATGCCATTTAATGCACCTATCAAACAAGGTTAACATTTCAATAGATCAGAGTCCTTACCTAAAAAAACAAGACTAAACAAAAACAAAACAAAAAAGAACTTTAAGACTAATATGTGTAACACTCATAAACATCACCATACACTGCATCAACAAATTACAGAAAATATCAGCAGTGCACAGTGGCTTGGACAAGCTTACATAAGTCTGCATATTGCTAGGAATAGCCACACTCTCATAAGCACAAATTAAAATTCCAGTCAGCATTTCAAAGTTCCTTGCTTTCAGTACAAATCTGAAACTTGTTACATCAACGACCAAAACTTAGAGGTCCAACTAACAGAAGCTATTTCTTTTGTATACCTTCAATCACATAAGTGTTGTGCTGTCAGAAACACTGTATTTTACTACAGTGAATCAATTATTAGAACCAAAAGTCTATTTCTAGTGGTTGAAATTTAGACCTAAACTTAAGATTTACAAAGTGTTTAAACTTTTACTGAATTTCAATACTGAAATGACTAAGATCTGAGTAGCAATCATTTCATTTTTAAAATTCTTATTTTGGCGGAGCTGCCTCATTGTATGACCTGCAACGTGAGAAAACGAGGCTCATCCCTGAATAACACATTAAATACAAGGTCATATTTATACAGGAATTAAAACCAATGAATGGTGCAAAAATTTTCAATGCTGTCAGTTTTCAAATAAATATTATAAGCAAAAAGCAGAGCAAAGCTGTTATGTTACAGTTGTTTGTCATTCATTCAATACTACATATTGGTGAGAAGACAGTGGCATATCTCCAAACATTACAATAGTAATAACTTGTGCAAAAATGATACATAATCATCTCGTTGTGAATAACCATTAAAAAAAAAAAAAGATACTTTGAACTTGACAAAGGAAGGTTCCTGTGTTCTGAAATATCACATCAAATCTAAAGGGCTCTTATGGGGATATAAAGAGCAAATTTTACTATTAATATCTCCTCAATAAATTCATCGATCAAGCATTAATTCACTTGTATGGTCTCATGAAGGCAGTGCCTCTTTTTTCTCTCTCTCTCTTGTTTCTTTTCTCACTTTTTTTGCTGTTGAAAAAATTGTATATTTAATTTCCAAAATATGCTTGTAATAAATCATCAGTCTTTTGATCATTCACTAACATCATTAATAATAGAGAACAATACAAAAAACATAACACAGTGATGAAAATCATTTCGTTGCAAGCATGATAATGCAAAATCAAATCACATAGGAGCACTAAAATACAGAAAAATCTCAGTTATAATCAAATATATTACTCCACAGGTATCACAAAATCAGGGAAGAAGTACAAATTAAAATCACATTGCTATCACAATTCAACATCCTAAATAACACAAAGGTACAAAAAGAAAACTGACACTCCTGTTTACATGTGTGTGGAAAAATCAATCATGAGGGCAACCAAGGTCTCAGTTTGAAAACTACAATAATCATAATCTTTGACAAGTGAAATAATCACAAACCCTTTCTTTTTGCCTGACTTTTTAACACGTGCTATAGCCTAAGTTAATTTCAAATACCTCATGTTTGTTATACAGAAATTTAGAGTATTTATTGATTGCAGGAAGGAAAAAAAAGCTTTTTTTGGTTGAGATCTTTTGGATACATTGCTTTTGAAAATGAATAATGTGTGAATCGTTATTGGAATAACATCAAGATTCAAACACAGCTCTTTGCTATAAAATGAATGATCTTCTCAGACACATAAACATTGCACCAAAGAAGAAAGCTTTTCATATCAAAATCTCAAAACTTAAAATATATCAGGTCAGGCACCATGAACGGACTACCAGTAGAAAACCAATCAATACATTTAAAAGTAGATAGATTTCAGGAAATTTATCCATCACAAAGAATAATCACATGCATCCAAAATTAAACTAATAAATTCCTTAAACTACAAAAATACATCTTAGAAAGGTGAAAGAAAATTTTACACAAAGGAGAGATCTACATGAAAGTTGCCATTTTTGTACAATTCTGAAAAGGAACACAAGATGTTAACACAACATATGCCAAATAAATTTCACAACATAATTGTCATCACATGCAAAAATAAAATTCATAACAAAGCAACATGAATCAATGCAATAAAAGATATCAAAGTGCAATGCTCACAAGCTGTTACAAATGTCTCATTTGGTTCACATAGTTGGAGAACAAATAAAAGTGGTTTGCGAAAATGCCTCCTGAGACAGCTAAAAATGCTGTGTTTCATTTCTGTATAACAATAAAATATTTCAAAACTGTTTAAATTCACATCTTGAGCCCTCTGACTTTAGCCAAATCTGTACGAAACCCTTAGTCTCAGCTCAATCTTAAGCAGCATTATAAGAGGTCCTGGTTACGGAAGACAAAATTATTTTTTAAAACTCACTTAATGTTAACAGGGATGTAAATGCAAGACTTAAAAGTTTTGAAATATTGCCTGACAATAATATAATAGAGAAGTATAAGTAAATCATACTGGCAACGATGAAAGAAAAATAAGAAAAATTGTCTATACAGATGGAAAAAATTCTGAAATCAGAAAAAATCAGAAAGATTTACATCCCTGGCCTTAAGTTATGGTCAACACAACATCTAAAGAGCTTCTTGAAATTAAAAAAAAAAGAAAGAAAAAGAACAGAAAAAAAAAGAAAAAAAGATAACGATATCTCTTTTCCAATTAAATTTCAAAAAATTATGTAATTAATTGAAAAAGTAAACAGCAGAAGCTTGCTAAATCTCTCCAATCTTGACAATGTCTGTCATCATGCTGTAGACTTCATTCAACAAATATCTGTCAATTTATGACTCACAAAATAGAAGCCATTCTTGCAAAGACTCCCACTGATACGACTTCTTTCATGGGGACCTTAAGCCACTATATCACCTCAGAGTGTTTCTGCCAATTTTTGTTTCACTGCCTTAACCTTGCTTCTTTTTACTCAACCTACATATATTAAAACATGTGGTAGTGAGAAGAAACGGTTTGTTGACATTGATCAATTGTACCAATGACCCCCTATACCTCATCCGCCATCTCAACTCTCACCAAAACTAAATTCAGTCTTAACTCAGCAATAAATGTGAAAATCACACAAGCATAGTTTAAATATTGAAACATTTTCTTTGTCTCTCCATTTATGAACCTCAGCATTTTGGGGAAATAAAAAATATTTCATCTTCATTTATGAAATATATATGCCAAAGACTGCTGGTTTTGTCAAACAAACCTTTGTCAAATAAATTAACTCACAAAGAACTGTGCCTTTAAAAGTCACTCTTTTGTTTCAATCAGGATATATACAGGTACAATCATACCAACAAATTGGTTAGATTACAAAATAAAGCTGTTGGAAAATTTTGTCATATTTGATTTTCCTCCAACAGAAAAAATAACTTTTCTTTCATAAATAAAAATATCAGATCATTTTGATTTATGTATAATCATGTACTTTACAACACAGAGCAATAAATAAAAACTGCCTTGAAAATATCAAAAACAAATAATCAACAATGAACATTTACAGCTATAGTGTGAAATAAAAAAATCACATACTGAAAAGCAACACTGTATTGGAAAATTATATTATTGTCATCTTCAACAGGATCAAGACAAAAAATTATCTAAATACTTTTCAGTGCATCACAAGAAGAGTAACTTTAACCTGCATATATATCATTGCAGCAATTATAATGAAAGCAATAGCATATCAAGAAGAAGAAAAAACTTTAAGCCCTTCGCTTTAGCATTTTCTTAAAACTCTTGAGGGATTTTCAACTACTTCAGTCTGCAGAAGCCAAGTTCAGTTTTGTTTTTTCTTTATTTCTATTATTCACTTGTCCATTTTTTCCTTCTCTTGTGAGCGTACAGGAAGTTGAATACTGCACAAGTCGAGAAGTATGAAAAGACTTGGTTGTATGCTCACTAATCTATGCATGGAACATAAGTTAGAGGCATAATCTAGCATGAAAACTCAGCATGGAAATCACAATTTGTTTTTGGTTCCATCTTAACTGAATTTCAAAGCTTTATTTCAGTATTCATTCTATTGCTCCCGTTTGCTTCAGATAAATATTGTGGCCTTTTTATTTTCAAAATGAGGATATATAAAGCTGTATCTTGTTGTATAATAAGTTGGCTTGTTCATGGACTGCTTTATGAAAAAGACATTCATAATATATCCTAATCCTGAAATTGATTTATTTTTCTTTCTTGGTTGATTTAACTGAAGTCAAGCAAAACTATGGAAATAAAGATAAACTGTCTTGTATACTTTCTTTCACTGTTATTTCAAAGTGTGCCAAAAAATCTGCATAACATGGCTTATAAGAAGTATAAACAATAGTAACTAAAGTGAATAAAACGACACGTCTGCACAAAACACATGAAAAAACATCTATACAATAAGCAAACTATTGACTGATTGCAGTAAAAAAAAAAAAAAAAAAAGTAAGTAACACTTCCTGACACAGATAAAAAGTGCATTTCAAATTTCAATAAAGAAAGAGCACACAGAAAAATTCTTGGTTTGTTAACAGCTGTTAACCCCCCAACAAATTCTCACCAACAGATTCTTTCACATGAATCATCAAAATATAACAGTCCAAAGGCATCAGCTCCTTCAAACTATAACTAAGCCTGTTAATCCACATACAAATGTGAAGTAAGGAATGTACTCAAGTAAGCAAGCATCTGTGACATTCGTTTCTCAATCCAGTATTGAAGTCACAATATCTGATATTTTGATGTTTGTTTACTGATACAGAAATTCTGACTTCTTATCAGATGCTAGTATTCAAATTCTTTTTTTTAAATATGAAAACAATTTTGTAATGTATCATTTCTCAAGTCATAAAAGGATATGCTGACCATCTACTCAAAACTATTGTTCTCAAAGAATCCTACAGTTAATTTTCCTATCCTCATTAAAATGTAATGAATTTGGATTTAGTTGGTTTAATTAAAAAGGGAGAAAAAAAAGCATAATTTTATGTCGTTAATAAATTTAGTCACTTCCACTGTTCACAACTTAAATAACATATTGATAGCCCATCCTTTTCAAAAACCATTCCAAGGCATGGATGGCCCAAAGAGCACACTTAATGAAGTTCAGGAGTCTCAATTTCAAATAGTTAAAGTCAATTAATTTACAAGAAACAAATGAAAAATATGACAGCAGGAAGGGGAAAGAATGATCACAAATACATGAAAAGAGTCATGAAGAAAAGGCAAGAACAAGGATTGAAAGTAAAGACTATAGACCATCATCAAATGACAATTTTTTAAAGTCACAACCTTGATGATGGCACAAGACATAAATGTAATGTCATTAACATGATAAAAACAACTTTATGTACATATGTCTTCTTCTGCTTGGAACTTTTTTCACATGAAAAATAGAGATGAACAGCTAAGAAAAGATGGAGCAAAAACTTTTTTTAAAAACTGCTAAGAGATGGTGGAACGATTTACAAAACTCAACCAAAAACACAAACAAAACATCACAACCCAGGCAAAATAAGCGCAACTCCAACATATATGAGTACATATATAATACAGAGAATAGGTCTTAATATACACTTACCTGGACAAACATTTTCCGTTTTCATCAAAAAGGTAGAAAAACTGATCTTTTATATACATTACAATGAAAGCCTAATTTTTGGGGTAAAAGATAACTTTGTGACATGCTTTGGCTACAAAGGTTTGGATACGATCAAAGGTAACTATTTTGATAATGATGTTGTTTAGAAATGCCAATGTGACAACAACATGAACTCAAATAAATGTGAAGGCTTTAGTGATATCTACAGCATTTCTATCATTCCTCCTTTACTGCTGCATTACTTACCTCCTTTTGTTGCCTTTCCCTTTCCATGTAAAACACTATCAGCTGTTACAGCAGATGGGAAGACCTGATATTCTAATGCTTTAGCTTGCTGTTGGATGTTATGCCGAATCCTCATTCCTGAATGGGTCTTCTTAGTAAGTAAACATAAATTCACTAGTGCAGTTGAATCAGTCTCATATACTTGCTTAACTATAAGATCTGACAACTGAATTTTTAGTGCTTTGTTTTTCTATTTACTTACCATGAACTTACTCCCACAGCAAAAAAGAAACAACGAATGACAAAATACAATAGATTTAAAAAAGACCAGAGACAGTTCATCTTCATCTTCAGCAAAACAATGCATGACAATAGAAAATGTGACAAGAACGCATAGAAGCAAAAACAGAGAATGAGGTAATTTCAGCATTGAAGAATGTTGTTGTGCTCAATTTTCAGGACCACATTCTCTAAAAATACAGAGTTTATTTGTTTGATGTTCAAAGGCTCTTTTCTTTTGAGCATACAAATACATATCCCAAGATAAATTAAAGTCTTTCAAGATAGATGCCGACAATTGAAACAAACTTTCCAAAGACACTTCTTTTCCTTTTCACAAGGGAATTCACTTAAAATACTTAGAATCTTCATGATAGACGGTATATTAACATATACATAGACCATAGACAACCATATCATCTATTATAATGCTTTGTGAAAATAGTTTAGTTACATACAACACAGATGGCACATTTTGATAATCAAAATCAGCAAATCTTTTACTCAGTTTTAAAACAAATTAACCCAGTGTGAAAAACCTGATCCAGCGGCCATATCAACCTGGTGGCAATGCAACAGATTCAAAAACATTATGCTTACTATTTTAACATGTACAACTTATCCTCCAAATTGTACCTTCAACATATAATGTTGAGGGAAAAAAAAAAAATTCAACTCTTACAAGATTGAAGAAAAAGGGACCAATTGATTATGCTTAAAATAGAAAAGCACTATTCTATTTAACACCAGTATATTGTGCCATGTTTTGGACAAATCAGTCTATCTTCTTTTATATAAAATACAATACGACAATAATGATGTTCAAATACTGTTCGATGTCAGACAAAGGTATCTTAACTGTAATATTATACCTTACTTGTCAAAAATGAATACAGATGTTATCACAAAACACAAAATGAAGCTTGAAGGCAGCATTGTATTTAGTATTTAATAAATGTGAGATTATGGTACGTATTTTTGTTTGCCACTCGGGGAAGCTAAGTTTTCCCATCTTTTAAAAGAATATTTACACCTTTGATGGGGTCATTTATTCTGGAGCTTTATGGCTATCTATCTTACGAAGAATTTGCTTATCTTCTGGAACTATACGAAGCCTACATACTGTTCAACAAAAGAAATGTGTATATTATCTTCAACAAGATATACGAGAAGACTGTGTTTGAAGTGGTAGTCTCTAGTAACAAACCAAGATATCAAGTGTCACACATGCAAACTTTCTGTTCATGTCTTTAATATCATTTTAAAAATATAATAATGTTGATATTTAACAATAAAAGGCTCATGCTAAATATTACATGCATTTTTTGTTGTTGAACAGTTTATATAATTCTCTTGCTTCTGATCATCTTTTTCATAATTCTAACAACTTTGACTTGATATCAGCATTGCCATGTACTTCGGATCACTGTAAGTAATGTGAGACATACAAACTAATGATGGCTCTTAAAACAAACAAACAATCTCTTCAGTTTAAATTTCACTCCAAGAGAATGGCTTAAACACAAGGGACTAAAAGTATACAGGAAATAGCAAAATATAATCTTTCTTTTCTTTCTGTATTGAAACTAAATAATTAGTAATGATTGCAGGCGTTCTGACCCTAAAACCTTTGAGTAAGAATTGAGGAAAGCAGGAAGATCGAAAACCTAAACCTTGCCGAGGACAAACCTTGGGAATGTGGCAGTCCAATGTATATCATTAATATAATGTTCAACTGTGAATGACTACATATAAATATAAAACTTTTTATATAAGCTTTCAGGCTGGTCCATAAATAAGGCGTGATTTGGTTAGTGGTAAGATTTTATTGTGTATTCATGAGATCTTTATATGAATGGGGAATGTTAAAATTTGACATACAAGTGATTAAAAAAATAAATCACAATATAACATATCTGGGAAAATGAGACAGGCTTTGGAATGAAGGTAAAGCTGGAAGATTAAAAAAAGATTTCTTCTTCAAATCAGCATATTGTGCATTCAGCATGTCGTATTGTCGGGTAAATTAAATATAACGCACAAAATTTCACAAATGGCCCTTAATATTGAGGTTTACTTTTCTCTTTCGGGTCAAGAAGACCAAGTATATTACTCCAAAGCATAAACCAATAATCTTGAAAGGAAGCCAATAAAAACTTGGAATGCATAAACAAAAGAAAATTAACAGCCACACGTAGTATCGTAAGAAATAAACTTACGATTACCAAATTCATCATCCTGATAATATGAAAAACTTCACATACAATATTCCTTACTAACTGATGCAATAGAAGAAATGTTTCTTCATGTCCCTTTCTACTTTTTACAACTGGAGTGAAAAACTATCCCACTCCAGCCTTTTCTTGGTTAAATGTAAGCATTTTGCTAAGAAATTAACTCTCTCATAAAAAGCAACAAATAATAAAGGGTGTAAACATGCTCACTTTCACATTCAAGGTAATATTGCATGCAGTAAAAGAAAAAGACAACAAACAAACCGTGTTACAAAACACTGCTGCTTATCAAGGCTGATTAATAGTTAAGTATCTTACACTGTCAAATGGCACTTCATAACATTCAACAGAGAAGACAAAATAGTAGGCTTTGGCAAGATCACCATCAGCTTTATGCAAAGGTTGAAAAGAAAAAATGAACCACTTCACAATGACTTGAACAAATTGCTTTATGTCAAAGGGGCATCAACAGATTGCTTTGTGAACAGATCCCTCAGCTTAGATCCCCTGCATAGAAAGAGACAAATGAGCAGCAACTTTCACATTAGCTTTCTATACAGACGTTGCCATGAATGAGATGATCATGAACACATTCCTACATAGAAAGGAAAAGGAAATTATGAAGAGATTCCTTCAAGTAAAAACATGGACAAAGTTGGTCTTGCCTAGAGGACTAAAGGGAGATGGAGAGGAGCTCATGGGATATGTATGCATTTCTCCTCCTGCTTGATGAAATTTTTCCAGTCAAATGACAGGCAAGAGAGAGGCCTTTGCAGGTTGGTGATGTATCTCTAATTGTCCACTTTGACCCATCGCTGGATAGAGTGAATGAGAGCCTCAACCCACCTGGAAATATGACAAAACAATATGAATGCTGGGTTTTTTTAATTTGACTTGCAAAATGAAGAATATGCATGATCATTTCATGACAATGAGCAGTAAAAATGGAAGTAATCAGAATGAAAACTTCAGGTCAGCTAAGAAAATGGTAAAAACAACAACAAATAAATAACAAAACAAAACAACTCGCCAGCCTGAATTTTAAAAGGTTATACTTTGAATATTGAATGTCGGTATTACTGTTATCAGACACAGACCTAGATCTTGTTTCAGCTGAGGCTGGTATTTCCTTTCCTTGTAAGTCACTTTTGTCGTCCGATTCCTAGTCCGATTTAAACGGGTCTTTTTGGATTATATATGTATTTTTAAAAGATTGAAAAACTAAAGCCCATAAAAACTATGTAACCACAATAACAATTAAATCACCGTGTGCATCCTCATGACTCTAAGAATCGGTATTAAAATAGCAAAATGAATGGACAGAAATCACCCTTTGATTAGTTATGTTTCCTGACATAAGATACCTGCCATACTTTAAATTTCAACTCATGATTTCTATTTATAAGACCTAGTGCCAGACAATTTCATCTCCCAATATGACTTGATTTGATTCATTACTCTGTCTTCACAGCAATAAAAAAAAAGAAAAGAAAAAGGCCAAAGAACTAATGACTGACTAATTTAACTCTTTAAACCTGTATGGCCTCTGTAGGGGGCATGACATAAGATATCAATGTGCCGACCATGTAACGAACATAAACTAGCCCCATCACCTCTGCTAAAATAATCCCTGAATCAGTAAATTACCATTACTTGCTGGTGCCTCATTGGCCAAGCTGAGATGTCAGCCTCCATAGTTTATGTTTGACTATTCTTTTTTCAACTTTTGAATCTGATCAGTTTATATAATGTCAAAACATTTTAATTTCCCCTCCCAAGACTCATAGAAGAACAAGCAATGTTCGTTGAATGCACAAGTTTAGGAGGAATTAGATATGTCAGATGAAGATGAGATGGACATAGATCTAGGGGCCAGCTACTCTGAC
>JAOWAY010080660.1:0-11337 GCA_028565895.1 Goniobranchus geometricus
GGGGGGGGGGGGGGGGGGGGGGGGGGGGGGGGGTGATAGGCCCACCGGTCTCCTCCTGGTCTTGAGTCGTCTTCCTCTGGTTCTTCACAATCTGCATAAGGATGAGTGATAAAAAAAGGAAAGTTAGGCAAACCTGACCCTTGTGAAAACCGGTGCTAGGGGGAGGGCGTAGTAGCTAAACTATTGTAAATTGGTAGAAATAAGCGGTCCGCAAGCCGCAAGGATGGGCACAAGTTAGTGTGATAAGCGGTCCCCAAGCCGTAGTGATAGCATGCTAACTACTAACAACAGCCAGCACGAAGAACAGGACTGATCCCTCTTATGAGTTTCTAACCCCCAGGGTACATAAGACCAAACCTTCCTGAGGAGCACAAGATGTACCTGCACCCCAGACAACAAAAGGGAGGATGGAAAGCCAAATGAAAAAAAAGGTCGGAGGCGAAGAAGACATCCCACTGCAAGCATCTGAAAACCAAATCCGAACAGGACGACAAGGACATTCGGAAGCCAAGTCCTCACACCCGCAATGGGAGAGGAAGAAGGCCATACGAATCACACAGGACAAAACAAGTGACCAGGCGCTGGAGTGCCTTAAACGCCCATTATGGGAGGGAAGGAAGGCAGCCCGGCAGCGGATGACATGCGAACCAGACCCCCGTAAAGAAGCCCCTTCCCATTCCCCTCCCAAACCCCTCACTCCTCACCCTCCCAAGTCCTTTTTTTTTTTTTTTTTTACACTCAGAGGATTTTGTGAACTGAATTTTTTTTACAAGCAGTCCCGCTTTATCGGCGTCTCGCTGTACTGGCTGTAGGCTTCTACGATCTAGATCTAGATTTATATCGGTTTTGCTTCTATGATCGATAAATTAAATCTAGATCTGGAGCTATACGTAGATTATAGTTCTAGATTCTACATGAGGCTAGTTCTACATCTAGAGGTAGATATGTAGATAGCCATAGGGGCAATTACATCGTATTAAAAATTTGATTAGAGACACGCAGGTGGGGCGCGATAACACACAGGTCGATGTGTGTCTCGAGGGTCGGCTGTGAACACATGTCCCGCTCGGCGGCCCTGCTTGCATCGCATGGCGATTACCTGAGCATTTGTCTCCGTGGCGTTACTTAAATGGAAAATAATATTGTTTGGTAAAATTATCCCTATCTTAATTAAAACATAATTTCCAACCGATATTCCACGGAGTGAGACCTTTCATCCGATACCTAATTTGCCAAGATTGGTTGTCTATGAGCGGAGGCGTTCGACGACACACAGACAGAGACAGACAGACGGACAGACTGACTGACGGACAGACAGAATTTAGGAAAATGTATAATAGATATGGCATCATTACTGGTAAAAAAAACAAAAACAAAAAAGCAAAAAAAAAAAACAGCAACAAAAAAACAAAAAAACAACAACAAACCCCAACAACAACAAAACTTGTTCTATTACTCTCACATTTTTTAAAAGTCATCTTTGGTAATATAAGCATCACTACAATCATTACCATCATCATCACAATCTTTATGATCATTATATAATGAATTCACTATGGTAATATGTCCGAACAGAGAAGTGAATGGCGTGTCATGGTCACCAATGTCTGTCTCAGACCCGGTACTTGATGATGATGATGATGATGATATAACATGATTGATCTTAAAGTGACAACTTACCAGACTATTAATAAGATAAGACGCAACAGTAAAACTCTTTGATATAAATTTGCTTATACAAAAATGAATATAAAGATTTGCATAAATAGTTGCTCATACTAATAAATGAGAGTCAAATTAACCTAAAACCAGAATTATTTTGTGCTAAATCAACAAGTTGTCTAAAAAATATGATATAGGATATGTTGTTATGCTGCTTTCAACTTACAGCCACTATCTTATGCCAAAAATCCATATCCACTTCAAGACTGATGATCAGGATGTAAGGCAAGTACGAGATCAAATATATCATTATGACAAAAAGTATGGCCATTGTAGTGCGATTGAAGAAGGCAGAAACCATATACCTGTAGAGTGAGCAAATATTATCTGATCAATGAACATTAAGATTCAAGGGATAAAAAAATCTTATTTTCCTCCTCTTCTTTCTCCTTTCCTTAGTCAGTGATGTTGACTTGAAGATTTTATTTGAAATTAAAAAGATAGATTCTTCTTGATCTTTTTTTTTTTACAAGGAACAAAAGTGGTTAAATAGAATTAATGCTAGGGGACAGCAACAGATAAAATACTACATTATTCATAAAAGCTTATTAAAATTGTGGAAGAGAATAAACAAAATTGGGAATGTACTTTCATTTACAATATGTCCTTTAAAAAATTGTTGATAATTTATTGTAATCACTTACAGCAACATCACAGAACTGAAGCAGAAGATCAAAATATAGATGAAGAGAGCAAAGAAATTGCTGTATATGAAGATGTCTGTATACTTGAGCATGACTGCCATGACAAAGCTAACCACAGCCAGAAGAAGCAATGTGCTCAGGAGCCAAACAAAGAAATTGATTCCAGACATCATGCCCATGACTTGTAAAGACTGAAACAAAGTACAGGCACGTTTTAGCAGAAAGTCTGAAGGAGTGAGCAAGCACTTCAACAAATTGCGGGTGACCAATTCAATATACAGAGTCTTTTAAAATTAACCTGACAGTGAATATCTTATAAGCGTTTCAGCTGTCATAATTAAATGACATGTTCACAAGTTTAGATTATAATTCAACTTAGAAAAAAAAAATTAACGAAAATCACATTTACTTATTTGTAGATATTTTATTGTGGTTATTATAATCAATGAAGACATTTGACAATTACATAAGTTTGAAATGTGTCAAGTCGCTCTATATCAAGACCGGAAATGGATAGGAATAGTTTATCTACCCAATGACAATAATAACAGAAATATCTAACAGAAATTTTTGCTAAAAGGAAAAAAAATCAATAATAGGGAAAAGTTCTGGATTTCCGTTTTATGCGTTTTCTTGGCACCCAGTGTCACAATGTTTCAGTTGCCCTCAAGTATCCGTAATAACTTAGAGATAAGTTTCTTTAAAGTCAAGATACTTCAAATCCTATCAGAAAGTATCAAATCTGATAAAGTCCTTTATACTCAATCTTTTAATAAGTGAAATGCATAAAGAATCAAATTTTTCATGAAAATTTCAGATCCTGACAAGTTGAAATTTGTAACCAACCTGTTCCTGTCCATTTTCTCGATCATAAACCAGGTTGTATGTGGCTGTTCCAATGGAGGCCAAGAAAACAAAAGTCATCATTACTGGAATCAAGTATGTTCCAAGGATGAAGATGAAGCTGAGGAAAAAAGGAAACATATATTCTTTAAGATTATGCTGAGAAAGGGAACACTGTTGAAAAAAGGGAAATATAAGTAGACCTTGCAACCCGGACCACAGTACAGATTAAAACAAAATAAAAGTGAGACATATGAACCTTTCAGTAAAACGGAGGACAATACATATGTGACTTGCATAACAAAAGTCAAGGTTAAATTGGTGATGATGAAAACATTCAAATGTCGGGGAAGATGTCACAGTACAGTTGAGAATTCCCCCAACATTGACATAAAAAAAAGAAACAAATCATAAAACATCACAAATAAAAAAAAATGTAAAAAATTCAACCCCCCTTCATGCAGAAAGAAAAGCAAATTTGAGGAGAGTACAAACTTACCTATCAATATGATGGCAAGGGAAGGGCATCTGCTTAAATCTTGCTCCAGGGACAGTGTGAGCTGGGTCTTTGTGAATGTCAATGATGGCTTGATCTAACATATCTTGAATTTGGACAAAGCCTCGCATATACCTTAAGTGTTCCACAAAGTTATCTTCAGCTACCATTGTCCAAATTCTGGATTGAAAATATGTCAAGGAAATAGAAAGACCTGCAATTTCCTGATGACAAATACTACGATGGTCTAATGGTTATCTTAGCTTTCTAAAGAATGATATGATTGTGAAACATGGAGAACTTTCTCTGCATTTTGTGACAAGAATGTTTTAAAAAATAAAACAGATATATCTTGATCAAAAGCCTACAGACCATTGAGGAAATCCAAATAAAATTTTCAGGTTTTATACATTTTTCGCGAAAAAATTTTCATCCAGCAGTTAGCACCCCATTATATCTTTACTTTAAAAAAAGAAAAGTTGTAAGGGTACTTTAAATTAAGGTTATGTTAAAATGATGGGACTGCTTTAAAAAACATCTGATCTATACTTACGGAGCTTTGAGAAGATTGGTATCCATCACATTATCAACATCCATGCGGATCTTATAGCTGATATGTTTGGGAATATCTGTGGTTACTTGCCTCTTCTTTCGCTTCCCATTCAAAGAGGAATTTTGACTAGCAGCATTGTCAGAATTTAGAAAAACGATACCTGAAAGTTGAATAACCATTTGATTATAAATGTGGAGATTTAGATAAACGTTGAAGGACAATGGATATCCATGAAGCTATCAATAAGTAATGAATAAGTTGATAAGTTGGATGCATACAAATAGGTGTCAAGACAGTTTCTTTAATTCAGAATAATATCTAAGAAAAACCATTAGAAGGTGAGTAATGCATATCAACAAGAATATTCAATATTCATTGACATTGATATCTCTCATGCCTTGAAGTGCAAAACCTCCTTTAAAAGCCTATACTTACCAGCGAAGAAGATTTTTCTGCGGCTTAGATTAAATGCTATTTTCTCCATCTCTTCTTCTGAATCCACACCTTCAAATCTATCAAGCTCAATGCATGAAGTGAGATTTGCAACAAACTCAGCTGCTCTCTGTAAGGCATTCAATTCTCTATCTCCAAAATTATTGGCTTGCAAAGCATCCAATCCAGATATTATACTGTCAGGGGATACACCGATGGTTGCTCTCAAGATTCCACCAATAAAATCCGTGTTTAGGGCATTCTGCATTTACACACGCATAAAAGGAAATATAAACAATTTGTGATATGAAAGCAAGATTATAGGAATGAATCCTTCAGTCAGTCTTGTTTTTCTAGCCAATTTGATGAGTGACTAACATTAAAATAGTGATATAACATTTTTTTGATTGATTCAATACCACTCAAGAGACAATCAACATGAATCTGTATTTGACAAGAAAGCTTAAGGCAAAAGAAAAAATTCTCTCTGAGTTGTGGTAAACAATTTAGTCTAGACCTAGCAACAAAATCTTCAGTATTATTTGTTTTGAGATTTGTGTCCTCTGAAATTGATATGAGGAAGATTTAATTTAATAAAATACATCCCAGAAGGCAGACTGTATATATATCTAAACATTATCCCGTATATTTTTCACAGAATCAGTACATTAAAAACATAAGTGTAAATAGTATACATATATAAAACAGCAATCATACTCTGAGATCTTGCGTATCATTGGCTGCCTCAATCATTGCCTTCAAGTTTGATGTGCCATTTGCCCAGATATTTGCAACCCTCTCAACTTCTCCAAGTAGTTCAAATGTTTTGTTGGTCTGCAAAAGAAAAAGTAAATATCCTGGGTTATCATTCTTCAAGAAAAGTTGCTCATTAGGCACAACAAAGGTATTAATTAGATGAAATCAGGGGGCAGAAATTTTTGTTATATTTTTCATGAAGTTTTGTAAGATAAAGTGTTTCATAAGTTTTCCTTTCTTGATCTAATTAGAAATCCAATGTAACAATTTTATGTAGAAGAATTCAAGTTTTAAGTTATTGAATTTAAGTTTTTGGCTTGAATGGACAGAAACTATTCACAAAATGAGCAATGACTGCTTCTAGAGTGAACTAGAGGGGCGTCATTGCAATTAACATTGCAAAAAGGAAAAGAATTTAGGAGCCTTTATGACTTTCTGATGTGTCACACTTTTAACTTGTCATATTGTCAACACGCAGAATGTGAGATTCGATGTTGGGCATACCCTCATGAATATTTGATAAATCCGTCGACTCTGTTGAAAAAATAACTTGTTTGAGGTGCAATGTGTGCACATCTATAATTGAGAGGCTCTTCTATTAGAAACAAGGGAAAATTCTTGCGATGAATTTACACAGACATCTCAAATGTCCCCAAAGCAAGACACCTATGTTTAAGGAAAATGGAATAATATGAAGCTTTGATGTGAAAAAGATGGCATTTATCAGTTCAGGAAGAAGTATGTATGGAATTCCTGGAGGTTCAACGTGGCTTGTCTCATGCCTAGAAGATAAAATTGTCCATGGCCATCACACACCCCTAGAAAGCATACCCCCTGGGGAGTATACAATAAAGTTCAGCACATTTAGTGCTACAATACCAGCTGATTGCAAGGTGTCACTTAACACTGAGTCGGACAAACCAATTAGGGTAAATTTTCTTGCTTGTAAGGAAAAAACACAAGCTGTTGCTAGCGGGAATCGAACCAAGGACTTCCCGGTCCCAGGACCAACGCTTAACCATTCAGCCAACTGTGCCCTAAGATTTGATTTTAACTCATAGGATTTCCCTAATGGGAATACCTTGAACAACTTTATATCAACCTCAGACTCCAGTTGATGTAAAATGAAATATCTTATGAGGAGTAAAGGCTATCTTGTGAGCATCCATGGCTAAAAGTGGCGATCACGTCTCGGAATGAGAAACAAGGGAAAATTCTCACGATGAATTTACACAGACATCTCAAATGTCCCCAAAGCAAGACACCTATGTTTAAGGAAAATGGAATAATATGAAGTATTGATGTGAAAAAGATGGCATTTATCAGTTCAGGAAGAAGTATGTATGGAATTCCTGGAGGTTCAATGTGGCTTGTCTCATGCCTAGAAGATAAAACTGTCCATGGTCATCACACACCCCTAGAAAGCATACCCCCTGGGGAGTATACAATAAAGTTCAGCACATTTAGTGCTATAATACCAGCTGATTGCAAAGTGTCACTTAACACCTGAGTCGGACAAACCAATTAGGGTAAATTTTCTTGCTTTTAAAGAAAAAACACAAGTTGTTGCTAGCAGGAATCGAACTAAAGACTTCCCGGTCCCATCACCAACGCTTAACCATTCAGCCAACTGTGCCCCAAGATTTGATTTTAACTTATAGGATTTCCATAATGGGAATACCTTGAACAACTTTATACCAACCTCAGACTCCAGTTTATGTAAAATGAAATATCTTATGAGGAGTAAAGGCTATCTTGTGAGCACCCATGGGTAAAAGTGGCGATCACGTCTCGGAATGAGTCAAGAGTCAAGAGGCATACAATATGGTCAGTACAAGCATGCGTGACTACATGGGTACCAGCCTTGCTAGTGCGGCCAAGTCATTGGTGTTCATTTTGCTTACCTCACTCGACTCAAATAGAATGTTGGAAAAAAAAAGTTATTCACACCTAACAGGCTGCAAGTCTTGTTCTAAATATTTTGTGTTGCTGTTGGTTATGGGAGTAAAATGTCATTGTTAAGTGTCGTGATCATGGTTATGCTATGGAATTTGTGCTAAATCAATGCCATCTTTTATTATATTATTTATGGAGCAATCAAATCTATTTATTTAGTATGTTGGACAGTTTACTGGCAAAAACAAATAAAGAAAAACTCCTCTCTCCCAGTATTATCTGAATTTTATTCTGTGGCAAATTTTCAATCAAATATTATTCATATGAATTCAAAGATGTTGTAAAATACCTAAATGCCCTATTGCTCTACATTAAAAGATGTTAAAAGACCCACCTTTTGAATTATTTCTTTTGTGATAGCATTGACTGGTGTGTACAATATCTTTCCTCTCATAATTGGTTTCAAATAGGCCCAAAGAATATTTCCAAGGCTGGACTTTCTTACCTCCTCATAGACACTAACGCAAAATTCATCTGAAAAATAAATTTTCACCAAAAAGTAAGTCAAATGTATGTTATGAGACTATTTGAGGCTTATCAGCACAATTATTTTACAGCGTAAAATAAATATAGGTGTTAAAAAAAACCCACAAATGATATTATGTTGAGATACATGCCAAAATGATCATTGCAGGAGGAT
This sequence comes from Goniobranchus geometricus, assembly GCA_028565895.1. NCBI lineage: Eukaryota > Metazoa > Mollusca > Gastropoda > Nudibranchia > Chromodorididae > Goniobranchus > Goniobranchus geometricus. The sequence goes on from JAOWAY010080660.1 coordinate 8,043, forward strand.
TAGAAGAGGTAAAAATATATCATACCTTTATAAATGAGATCTGGGAAACGAATCAATGGCCAATAGACTGGAAGAGATCATCTTTATTCCAAAAATTAGAGATCTACGTTTACTTTCAAATTACTGAACCATTGTCTTAATGTCAAATGCTGGTAAGAAGATGCTCAATGTTAAAATGAATAGACTGAAAGCAAAAATCAAGCAAGAAGTAGTAATAAACCAAGCAGGCTTTAGAAAGATTAGAAGAAAGATCACCTCTTCAATTTAACAAACATAATCCAAAAACATAATGAAGTAAGCAAAGAATTGAGAATCAGCTTCATCGATTACTCCAAATCCTTCAATTGTTTTGATCACTTGAAACTGTAGCAAGCACTGGAAGAAATGAATTTACAGCCAAAAAAAATCACTTTATCAAAACAAAAAGCAATGGTAAGATTAGAAAACACCAAAACAGAACCTTTCAAAGTTGGGAAAGGAGCAAGATAAGGCTGCATCCTATTCCCTCAGCTCTTAATTTATTCACAAAAGGAATAATGAGTAAAGTAGAAGAAAATCCCAGAAGCAAAGACTTTGATTAGGTCAACATAAATGGACACAAGCTGATGACATTGTCCTCTTATCAACAACAACAGATGGACTAAGAAATGTAATAAAAGCTATAACGGAACACAGTGAAGAAAAAAATCTTATGCTGAACATAACAAAAGAAAATCATGGATAAATGCAAAACAAGTACCATCATCAGCATTGAAAACGAGACCATAGAAAATGCGGAGCATTTCAAATGCCTTGGAGCCACTTTTTTATGGGGATTGAACCTCAAGAAATCAATATCACAAATGACTGGCTATAGCAAAGCAACAGTTGAAAAATATGAGCAACATATGGAAGGGTCACAGGATGACGACCAAGACAAGATGATTAAATATATGCAGTTTCTCCATTGTCTTATGTGGATGTAAAGCCTGAACATTCCATGAGGCAGACATTAAAAAGATCAAAGTGATTGAAATGCCCTGTTTCGGAAAAATTCTAAACATATCGAAACAGAAAGTAAGAAATGAAACAATCAGAAAGAATGTTAACTTGAAATCTAATAGCTTTCTAGTCAAATAAAAACCCCCAAAAAGCTTAAAATCTAGGACCATGGAAGGAAAGGTCACAGGGATAAGAGGAAGGGGAAGACCAAAAATGAAATGGAAGGATGATATCGAGGTTCTGCTGGAAAGGAAGACGACTGTGGCTGGACTGCTCACATTAAACAGAGAAGGCTACAGGATGGGATCCTGGGCAGCTACGTCCAATGGTAAGCCTAGGCAGGACTCCGCAGATACTATGGATCAGTAAGGTAAGATAAGACTAATATACATTAAAGACATTTTCAAAACTTGTTGAGCTACCCAAATATAGTAAAGGTCATAAACAGTCTAGTAATGCCCAATCTGTTTGAATTATCAGTTAAGAAAAAGGCTTTAAATGAATTGTCATATCATGAGTACATTAGGGTCTCTATATAAACTACACATAAAATAGGTCATTGTAACAGTCACTCTCAAAAGTGTCGGTCAATTCTTTGATGTTTCGAAGACAAGCTATAAAATAAAGTCCTTGAGAGGTTGACTTTTCCTCTATATTCCCTTTGTCTGCCCCTACATTTTTGTAAAGAACCACCTTAGACTTTATTATCAACATGGATCACTTTAAGGAGGAAAAGAAAAGGAATTCCTCGCAACGTCAAAAAATCCAATCTTGAGGAAAAAAAAGCATACTTCAAGGCTCTGTAGAATGGCTAGATGGAATTAAAAAAACACCCAGCCCATAATATTGTATTCTAAAATATATTGAGATGGACAAATTAAAAAGTGGAAATTCAGAGATATACTGATATGTCAAGAAATAAGGAAGTTCCTATGGTCACAATAAAACTTGTCTGATTATGACATACTTAAGTCAAGTCTGATGTACTCTAGCAATGAATTCCAAACTTAAAAGCATTTAAAAAAGAAAAGTAACATTCTCCAATTTTGCATGGAACTTGGTTTTACCAGAATTGTTTGTTTATCAATGTATCTACAGGTTCTCTTAGATACATATTCGGTGAACATGTCTTTTCATATCAGGGGCAGTGAGTTGTCAGTGAGCTCTTAAGAAAACTGTACATAAATCAGAGATTACTGGAACTGCTAACTTTAACTGTCTGATGATCAACTTTATGATGAGAGCATCAAATATAAATTGAGATTTGATTTTGCTATTGTGAAGGAAAAGGAAAAAAAAGTTCCCATCATTCATCGTCATAAGAAATAATCAAGATGTGCCAATTCTTACTGGGTAGATCTTCAATATTGCCGTCAATGCCTTCTGTGAGTTCTGAGGAAAAATCCTCCTTTGATGAAATAACAATACCAGGGGTGAAATCTGTTGCAAAAATATCAATCATATCCTCTCCGCAAATAAGAGGAGTGAGGCCATCCAAGCCTTGTAGAGCTGAACAAGGGAAAAAAAAAGTATTTCATCAATTTAGGCCATAAAGTTATAACATTTACGGAAAGCATTGCTATGGAAACCTAAAAAGTCAAGGTTATGCATTAATAGAAATGAAGGATAGTACATACAAATAATATGATGTTTAGCAAAGTGAAGAAAAGCTTAATGCTGATAAATAGACAATAAACCTTCTTTAGGACTTACCTCCTGCTGAATTTTGATCAAACACATTCAGAAATTCTGAACCATTTTGGTTATTGTTTAATGTAATGGTTGCCTGGGTCAAAAATCTTTGTCCAAGCTCAATTTTGTCGATTACTTCAAAGAATTCATCTTTGGTAAGATTTGTTGCTTTCAAGACTGAGTCAGCTGTGTATGACACATACTGAGGACAAAAAAATGTTCGGGTGTATGAATGACAACTGTGTGAAGAAACACCTAAATTATGACAACATTATACTCTGCTAACTCTTTCAATGCCACAAATGTTGGTAGTGTGTGCCAAATTAAGTCTTACAGACAGTAGATACATAGTATGGGTAAATCTAAAACACCAATGAACATGCTATAAATAGTAAAATGAATTTAGCATCATATTTCATTTTAAAAGTAATGAATTGGGGAATAAGGATCCAAAATGGGAAATAACATTTATAAAATTTAAGACAAGTTATTTATAGACAGGTGCAAAACCAGGAATATGCAATGGAATTCTTGTAACTGATATACTGGTAAATGGCACAAAATGAGCATCCTGAAGAGCTGATGTGTCAGCAGTTGGCACACAAAAAGATACTGAACGAGT
>JAOWAY010080771.1:0-11337 GCA_028565895.1 Goniobranchus geometricus
TATATACTGTAATACTTTGTTCACATATAACGTATCATATCATATTATATATAATATGATATGATACACATATAACGTATCATATCATATTATCATTATATGTGAACATGATACGTTATATGTGAACAAAGTTTTACAGTTACACTAACTGAACTGATCTGAAAATATGTCATCATAGTTATGCTGTCATAATATATATATATATATATTCATGATTCATGATTGTATCATAATTTAGAGTGTCGATTTCAAGTGCTTAAGAAAATTCACATGTAGGAACATTCCCTAATTTGGTCTCACACTATTCCTTGTAAAAAAAATGTATCCTTACTCTGCCCTTTTATGGTGTCATTTATTTACTCCTCCGTTTTCATGGTGTCAGTTATTTATCAAACTGATTCCAGAATAGATTCAGCAGGATCCAGAATTGAGATCTCTTGAAATCTGGATGACTAAAAACACATACATGTAATTTTTGCATTTCATTTTTCATCCTATCTGTCATCCCTCATTGTTGATATTATTCTTAGGATCTCAAAATGTTTTCATTAACTTTGTAGATTGGCAGAAGTTGGACTACTTGAAACCCCCAGAGAAAATGGCAAAGCATACGACACAGGCCAGGTAAGGAAAAAAGGCATGACTCAGGTTTTGAGGAATTATTGACAGGAATTCAGACACCCTTTTTTTAAATAACATAAACTATTGAAAACCTTTATCACCATTCTCAAGGTTTTGAATGTTCTTTCTTTTCATACTCCTTCCTGTATCTTCAGTATAGACATTGCATAACTTTTTTTCTTTAGGTAACATGTAGGTTAAGTTAAGATTCTGCGGAGAGGAAAAACAATTATGCCATATTCTGCTCTGAAACTGATGCTGAGTTTCACTTCACATTTGTGTATGTGAGTATCACATCTATATTTCTCTTTATATCAAACCATTGTATGCATGGTTTTATACAGTAGAGCACGCCTATAAAGAACACTCTTGTAAAGAACTGACGGAAATAAAGAACAGATTTCTTTGCCCTCATTTTTTTTCCTCTTCATGTGTGTGACTGAAATAAAGAATTACTGATATAAAGAACTATTTTTATTGCCCGGGCCTGTTCTTTATATCAGTGTTTCACTGTACAACTGTGTTATCCACTGTTAGTCACTGTTAGTTTCATTGGGATCAGTCTGACAATTCTGGAACATGCTTGTGTTGAGAGGCAAATCTGTGCTACCAGAATAAATCATTATCTCTTCATTTTAGAAAATATCATTGCTGTCACTCATTACGGATGCAAAAAACATAATTGGTATATATTGTTTATCTCATCTACAGTTTGATAAAATGTTGTGATGTAACAAAAAGGCAAAATGTTTGACTTGTGTAAAAAAACGTTTTTACAAAAGTTTCTTTCCTGTGTCAAAATTGGTGACTGAGATCCTCACTGATTTACTTACCCCAATAAGAGTGTTTTCTAAATGAATAATTTTCATTTATATTCTTCAAAGAAAAGAGCCTGATAAACTGGTATTATCTACAAGAAAGTCATTGTAATTTTTTCCTTCTTAAAAAAAGTATTCAATACATTCCTTAATAACATGAAAACTATTATTTACTTGATTGATTTTTCTATTGTATTTTATGTTTTTCATTTGACAGCTTTTTCTGCACAAGATATTTGGTTACAGAGGCATTGTTCTATTTCCTTGGTTAGCCCATGTTTATGATAGAGACAGTGCAGCAAAGCAAGATGACAGGTGAGGAATGATGTCTTTTTCTCTTAACCTTGAAAAGGCTTGTTCTGACTTTAGCAAAAGATGTTGGGTTTTTTTTTTAAGTGTCAAGGTCTTCGTGACCTTCTCTGATTGCAAACATGTGCACCTCAAACATATAAGCTCCCATTGGTTGGTTGGTAATGAAGGCCTTAGATAAGTTATTAAATTAAGATAGCTTGCAACTGCATGGGCTTTGCTTGTAGATTTGAATAAATATAACTTCCATGTCAATTTACTTTATTTTGAGTTCTAGAATTTTCCATTAAAGTTAAAGCAGCTCAGGATCTATGGCCCAAAGCCAGAGGGTTTCCACTTGCTCACACCCCAAAGTCAAGGCCTGAGCCTTTCTGAGATTCCTATGCCCCAAATTTGGTACGAATGTGCTTCACAGATGTTGCAATATGCCAGGAGAAGAAAGTAGTTCTTGGGTTTTTTTTAAACTATAATTGCAGTTTTGCATACTTATTCTGAGTCCCCTTTCGTGTTAGATTTGTTATTTCTGGTGGTGATGTAAAGGTTGTATTATAAGTGATTGGTAGTGTCCTTATCGGTCTTCCTTAAAAGTAACTTTTACATATATGAAGAGTGTGAAGAAGAAAGTCAAGACTTTGTTGGTCTTTCCTAGTCTCTGCTAAGAAAAGGGCCAAAAAGTTTATATTTTGCTTCATTTGTGTTATTGTGGTGGTTACTGCATTTTCTGTAAAGTGATGTCTGATGTTAAGTAGTCATTTCAAGAAGTCAATAGAACTTTAATTTTGAGATGATCAGTTATTTCAATGAGCATGATGTTAGATATATATTTAGAATTTGTTGTTGTATCGATGGGAAGATTTTAGAGTCAGTTTTTTTTCTTCCCGTGCTTTCACTTTTAAAAAGAAAAAAATGTATTCCCTCGCCAACCAGTTGAAGAGGTGGATGAATTTAATCAACATGAAAAACAATACACATGCCTTACACATAATTATTTGATAAATTATATATTGTATGAATTTAATTTTGTTGTCATATTCTATTACCTTTGTTATGGAGCAGAGCAACTCTCACATATCTACATCACTTATACCCACATCCCATATCACATAGATCAATATCATTTCCAACTCCCAGTGTTATCTCTCGCTTAGTTGTCAAATGCTATTGCTGTAAATACTGTAATAATAAATATTAAACATTAAGACATCCTGTAATGTACTTCTGAAATTGCAAAGCCAGCTCTACCTAGTACACTTTCAATGGACAAGCATTTTTGTGGTAGATTTTGGACATATGTTGTTCTGGTTGCTAGCCTTCAATACAATGAAAAGCTGTCTGGGAGGTGAGAGGAGATGTTTACCCATTTTGCTTGAATAAAAGCAAACACAAGCTGAAAGGAAAACATTTTTGGGGGGGTAAAATTTCACTTTGAAAAAAGTTTTTTGTTGTGACCTCTTACATTGTCAAATCAGTCATTGAATTTTCCAGTCATAACCCAGTGTTATCTTTCTACAGGAAGAGAGATGTAAATGAGGGGCCTTGATCAAACCGTATGCGCATTTCTCAAGCACACTTAAAGGTGCTTAATGCTTCTTCAGGGCAATAGGATGGATCACCTAACTTGAAAAAGAAAAAAAACAGATTTCATGTGTGTCTTAAACTAAACCACTGTTTTCAATGTAGCACATCATGGTACATTTTCACTTTCAAGCATTAAAAATTCTTTTTTTTACTAAACAATCCATAGAATCACAGACGACCAGACCACAGCTGTCGGCAAAGAGGTGAAAGGCAGAAATCATATGTACTATCAGGTTCTCATTGATGCCAGAGATTGTCCTCATATAGTAAGTCAACCTTGAGACCACTTTTTAGAGCCATCAACCCTCTTAACTTATATCTGACACCAATCCCCCCCCTACCCTCTTTCCCACACAAAACTGAAAGATAAAAGATGAGGATGGGATTTATGGCCCATTGCCTCTACAATCGCTGGTTCTACAGACTTTACATCCTTTATCCTGCCCCTGGCAGGCCAGTGTACTCGAATACTTTTTCAGCTTTTCTTGGAAGCAGACAGTGGAGCAGCCTGTGAAGCGCATCTCACTAGCAATCTGACTATATATTTTGCTGCCCATAGCCAGCTAGACATTCACACTAAAGTCAGGTGAGGTGAGCGAGAAAAGTGCCTTGCCTAAGGACACAATGTAAGGACTTCTGGTTACGTGCCCGATCACACCAGCGAGGTTTGAACCCACCAGGTCATACACTCTTCTACTGATCATAGTCACCAACATTTGACCCTCAACTCAAGCTTAATTTTGTTAATCACTTGGCTATAGACACTGACAGTTCAAAGGGGATGTAGCGCCACCAATCTGTAGATTTACAGGGTGGCCAGGTAAGCTGGAAAGTTGGACAGAGACCAGAAATTTAAGCATAGGTCTTGAATGTTGGATTTTTGTAGGAAATTAGCTTTGGTTGTATGAAAAATTAACTTCATCAATTGAATTGTTGGTAAAAACGCAAAGTGGTTTCAGGAAAGTAAGAAATGGAAACGTCAGTCATTGTGCATCACCTCAATACTTGTTCACAAAAAAATGATTAAATCTGGCATTGAAACCTTGCATGAATGGGTTTTCAAGAAGTCAAAAATTGATTGAAATAATAAGTCCGATTAACTCAGATCACCCATATTCAGTATTGAACACATGTGCACACTTTGAAGGCAAGTTTCCTCTTTTCTGAGAAAATTAAAGTGGTAGGAAATTTCAAGGCTTGGTAGGAAATTTTGATAAAGATTTCGATGGCCACTCTGATTTATATCTGAACCCCCACCCAACCCAAAATCTTAATGCTGTCTTTCATCAGCTGTCAAATGATTCTGAACTCAGTCTCCGTATTGATTTTTATGTCACTTTTAAACCTTTGTGCTTTTTAAAAGCATAGTCTGAAAAAAAAAATCCCATAGCTTTTTAAAGCATATATGAATGAAAACATGTCTCAAGGATGTATTTGGAGGAGAGATACCAGAAACCTCACTGTCTGCGCCTGACCTGCCCAATCCCCAGACCTCGCTGTGTGTGACCTTTTCTTGTGGGAGTATGTTAAAGACAGTTTCCAGCAAGAATGACATGAAAGATCAAATATCAGCTGCAATCAACACAGTGGACTGCGACATTCCGAGGATGAATTCTTATATTGACTTGATGTCGTCTGTGCTGCCAGTGGTATCACATTGAGCACTTGTAAACCATGAAATAGAACTTGAAGGGATTTATAAGACTTGTGTCCAGGCTAGACTTTTGTCAAGAAACCCCTTAAATTTTGTTGTTGTTGCATGAGATGTGCAGTGTTGCTCATTACTTTATGTAAGTGATTTAAAGATTAAGTAAAGTGTGTTTAATTTAATATTGTTTCTTACATCAGAGAGCTCAGTCAGAGGCTGTCACATTTCTTGGCAACCAAGACAACAGTCGGGCATTGTACGCCATTCCAGGTTTGTATCCACATTTTTTATTTTTTTTTGTAACATTTAAAAATTGTGAATTAAGAATAAATTTGCATAATATTGCTCAGAGATTGTGAATGACTGAGTGTTTATATTGTTTATTTCATAGATTCCGGTTATCTTGCTTTCTCCAAACTCATACACGTACTGATTGGGAAAAATATGATGGCTGCAATAATCACTATCAGAGTCATCCAATGTGATGTCTGAGTTCAGCATCTTGGAAATATTACCCAACAGTTAAAAGTATTATGTGGTATGGGTTGTCTTATTTAGATAGTCTTTAAAAGAATAGCCACAAATATACAAATTTCAAACCAAATTACTTGACTCATGACCTTGAAGTGAATATGGTTATTATTCTTAAGAATTCAGATATGCAATCAATAAAGGCGGATTGGAGAGACTTTTTAATTTCAGATCGCCGTTATCTCATGGCTGCTCCCAAAAGAGTTGAACACCCTGTATAAATTACCCAATTAAAATATTATTTTTCCTAGCATTAGTATGTAGATTTTCTTTTCTTTATGTATTGGAGAACAGTGTTTGTGGAAAATGATCCCCTACACCTTTTTTTTTTTTAAACTCTTCTTCCAGGTCTGGATTACGTAGCCCATGAAGACATCCTTCCATACCAAAGTCCTGAACAAATTCCAATACAGCATGAGTTGTTTGACAAGTTTCTGACTCATGACACAGACAGCAGTAAGACTTTTTGCATTTCTATTTGCTATTGGTGATTTTGAGATGTTTTTTGTTGTTTTTTTTTTTTAAAGGATAACCATTTTATTAAGGTCAGTGGGTGATTTTCTATGCAATCCTTTAAAGTGTGTTATCAAATTTAGGTTTGTGTATTGAGAAGCCTTGAATTTTCCCTTAACACTTATTAGTTTAGAGAAGTTTGTTGATATATTTATTGTTTATGTTTGAAGAACAAAGTCAGGAACTCAAATCTTCTAATTACCACTATCAAATGTTAATTGTCCCCAATATTCCTATTTCCATATTTCATTCGGGTTGTGGAGTAACCTACCAAATACAATCAAAATCAATAAATGTACTGAGGGTTTCAAAAATCAACTTGAAAACATCTTTTAAGGCAACATACTGGCTTGAATTTACCAACCGTATTAAGAAATTTGTACATGGACATGAATTCAGTTCTTCCTTTTTTCTGCATTTGTGCAGATTTTCAGTTTTGAGCTTTCCACAGTTTTAAGGGGTAGAAAATGACATGATTATGTCAATTCATTCTCTTGGACATGAGAATTTTGAGCAGTTTCCACACAGCAAAATACTTCCTGAAGTTCAGCTGCTATCTCTTATTTTACAAGACCTGACATTCTGCACACACTTAAGTCCTTCTCTTTTGAGGAACATCTGCTCTTCTGTGAAGATGTACAAAAACAAAATGCAAAACATCCATGTGAAACTGAATGCTGAACTGAGTGCTGTGGCTTAAGTAAGAGACACATGGTATTTCAGACAGCTACTGCTGCAAAACAAATGAGATAGAAAGCTGTCAAACAATCTCTCAGCTAGTATCAGAAAGAGAGCCTGTAAAGACAAAGAGAACAGTCTTCATCTTCTTCAAAGGCCATCTCTTCTACCTTTGTTTATATAAAATAACATCATATTCATTTTGACCAACTATCCTTGCCTTTATCTGCACTGTTTTTTGCAAACTCTGGAAATTTACTTTAAATTAGAGGAACATCATTTGGAATTGATTTTTAACAATGTTTACTTCAGTTTCAGAACATTGAATAATGAGAAAGTTACATTAAAAGTTACAACTGTTTCAGGTCCATCTTTTGTTGCCAAAGATACATTAAAAGCCTGGCAGAAGAAGAACCATCCATGGCTTCAACTCTCAGACGTCCACCGTGAAACCACAGAAGGCATCCGTGTCACCGTCATACCTTTTTATATGGGTTGCAGGGTGAGTCTGTCTTGTACTATTCATGATCTGAAAGATCACTTATCCTTTTCTGTCTTAATGTGAACCATCCAGGTCATTGTATGAAGTGACTTGTTTCAGAATTCCTTGGCCAAGGTCCATTCATTATAGTTAGTAATTAGTTGGGTGATCCAAATTTTATGTTCAGAGTCATCCCAAAGACCATTTGCAGTCGGTCCATACCTTTTGAAGTGTGTTGGTTTTGCCCAACATTCAAATAGGGTCTCTAAGTGTTACTGAAGTTAGTTACTGAGCACTGGCCAACCAATGGCATCTAGGAGGACAGTATATAAGCTAAGGTTGTCTGGCTAGCCCCCCTTTTTCATTCAGCTAACACCCCGCTGGAGACTGAACAGTGTGTGAAGCTGTTTCCCTCTGGTGGCCTGCTGTATGTGTGTTTCTATATTTAAGATCCATAAGTTGATGCTTGTGCTCCTGGGTTCTTGGATGGATGCCAAGCTATTGTGCCCTTCGAAAGATTAGTGAGTGATTGCTTGTGTCTGGTGTTGGTTGCAAAAGTGGTTTGTCTGGGTTTACCTACCAGGATAGAACATTTGATGGTATACATGTTTAGTCTTTAGTTGGCATTAGACAGTCTCTCTTTAGTTTTACCTTGTAGACCTCCAGCCCCATAACCTTCCTTTAGTATGGACCATCCCAACTGTGTTTGTATTAAATTTGTATACTCCTGCTATTAATAAATATAATATATTTGTGATAATTTCCCTTATAGATGCGTTGGACTGATTGACTACTATTAAATGTTCCAATGAGATCTTAAGCTATTCTTGGTCCCATTCATTTCTTTTTTAACTATTTGTAAATGCTCCATGGCTGTGTTGTGTACCACTTTAAGTTCTTGTAATGCACTCACAAACCAAGGCATGTAGGATTTGGCATGGGTGAAGAAAAACCAGAAAATAAGATGAAAACAAAAGACAAAGGATTAAAAAGCTACGTAGAAAGATGCTGTTCTCTTCTTTAGTACTTCAATCTCTCTATGTTCACTTATTTTCATTCATTTTGAATTAAGTATGACAAGTATTATAATTTTTTTCTGGTTCCATTTCAGGAAGCACAGCAAACTCATGTTTATTGGGTGAGTTATTTTTGCATCTACAAGAGTGCTTTCTTTCTTTTTTTTTTAAACAGTAATATTGCGATCATTCTCTTGATAAAAGGTTATAGAACAATTTTATCAAATTTCCTGAATGCAATTATGTTATGATCTTAATGCCTATCACAACGGTTAGGTAAACCTGTAAGAAAATGTGAGAGGCAGAGTTGTAACATTTATGACTGAGACCCTTGTTCAAAACCTGTGGATGATGGGACTGGTATGTACTTGGAAATGTATTTTCCTATCATTTTCGTACTGTTAAGTCAGAATTCTGTAAATAAAGAATCAGTTAGATAAGATAAAGAATGAACTCATGAAAAACTCAGACCTACATCTCAATTTAATAAAGATTGTCCCAAATTTTTTCAGATTTTCCGTCAAATCCTGATGTAGGATTTACCTATGAAATTGTTTCTAGCTCAATCCCAGAATGCACAATGCTAAGAGAAAAGGCATGGCCAATGTTTTAGTGAGATGTGCGCAGATTAGATGCTGTTTGGCTTACCTGTCAATCATTGTGTGGGCCATAAAAATTTGGTCCTGCCCGATGCACAATGAAATGAACAAGCAATGTCGTTCAATTCAATATGCGGTGGTGGGCTAGGCTGGGTGGGGATCATCACTTTCCTCTTGTCTATATGTTATCAAATGAATTTGATAGTAAGGCCGTGCATCAGCTGCCTTTTCTCAGTCAGTCAGGTACTGAGCTCGCATGCAAATGGGGTGTTTTAAGTCAGTCTCGCAGGCCTAAAGAATAAAAACTTCTTGATTTGCATCTAGATCTACTTTTATTACTTTTTGAAGTCTATCTGTATCCTGACTGACTTAAAACACCTCATTTGCATACGAGCTAAGTACCTGATTGGCTGAGGAAAAGCAGTGGGCTTGCGGCCTAATGAATGCTTTCTTTCATTTAGATGACGAGTTGCACCATCTTTTTACACTGGCCAGCCTTGTAAACTTAAGGCTAATCAATGGCCAAATGGTTTGCAATAAGCATTCCCCTTATTCGGCATGGTCGAAAAGAAGAACATTTATCAGTGGGTAGGGGTTTTAACGATATGTGTCATCACTTATTGTTGTCTTTATGAATGATTTGGGGATGAGACGGTGACATGTGTTTTCATGTGATATAGACAATGTTGAGGTTAGCCCTATGCATTCCCCTTTTTCAGCATGTCTGAAGTAAACTACAGGCTTTCAATCTTTTTTCTTTTTTTTGTCAGGGAAAAATATAATTCAGCACATCTCAAAAAATGTGGATGTTAGAGGAAGTAATGTAGATGTTAGAAGGATAAAAGTTAAATGAAAAAATTCTATTTCCTGTAGAAATGAAAGCAATAGGCAGATTTGGGTCCAAGGAGAGTTGATATAAGGTAGAGATCATTGTAATTAAGGACAGTAATGTGAAAGGGTTCATAGAATTAAATTTTCCCTGTGTTGATTTTCAGTGGCGCTACTGTGTGAGGCTTGAAAACCAAGGAGATGAAACTGTGCAGTTGCGGGAGAGACACTGGCGTATTTTCAGTCTCTCTGGCACGCTGGAGACTGTGAGAGGCAGGGGCGTTGTTGGACAGGTAATTCTGAAATGGGAGTTTTCAGGGAACAGTATACAGGAAAATAGAATAAAAGGTCCTACATCTTTGTATTCATTCCTAGTAGTAAATTACAGGGATGGCAGAGTTCTGAAACTTTTCGATTTTCTGAAAATTTCATCTGAGAATTGTCAAAAATTTCTCAACTTAGAAATTGAAATGTAGCCGAAGATTTGGCTAAAAAATTGGAAATAAGTTTTGGGCGTGAAATTTGCCCACAAGGAAAATGTAAGTGGCTAGAAAAAGTGGATCTGAACATTGGAATCGACATTTTCATTTCCACTCTTTTTTGTCGTAGTTGGCCAAAGAAGTATATTATTGTGATATGCTGTAAATATTGGAGATATTCAAAGCTCTGATATATGTCTGTAAGTCTGTGTGTGCTAGCTTGAACAGGGTGGAAAATCCATGATTCCTTTTGTTTAAGGCAGGTGTGATTTCTATTTACAGAGAGCTCATTCTACATGCTATAGCGCACCATAGCATACAAATGCATTTCAACAAATGCAGTGAAAGCTTGATCTATATCCCTTACTGTGATTTATAGGCAGGGTGGTAAAAGTTGCAGGCTGACGGCAAATAGCCCAGCCTATAAAATTGTCTGTGATGGATGGTTCCATAGCAAGCAGTTTTATTTTCCTCCTTTTCAGAAGAGCCATTAAGGGAGTCATCATTGTCCTTTTTCGGACATTTTAGAGTCTGCACCATCACAGAAAGTGTGATATTACATAAAATGTAAGCTTAAGGGAACAGTTTCCAAGGGCAATAAGTATATTCAAAGAAGATAGGCATGAGTATAACAATGATCTTGACTCACATGGGCACCACCATTTTAAACGATGGAAGGAAATCTGCAAGCTATGCAATACAGGTAGGTCAGCTTGCCATTGCCAAACACTTGCCACTGGTATTGGGCCTGCAAATGACAAGAGTTTTGCATAGGGAAAGTTTTGAATTCTCTGCCAACCTGTGTAAGCCACTTACGGCTATGGGCCCAGTGTAGTTGAGCATCTTAGTCTCTCGTCTAGGCTAGGTTCAAATTGACAATAATAATAATGGTATACAGGCAAGGCGTTTCACTTGGTTTTGTTTTTTTGAAACAAATGAATCATGCCGCATGCCATGCAAATGTAAAAAAAATATGGGAATTGATGAAGTAACAGAACTAGATTTTAGACCTAGTTCTTGATCTTGACTTCTTCATGAAATTATTGAAATATTGGTTTCTTAAGCCTTAGCCATTAGTCCTTTAAGATCTTGATCTAGATATATTTTTGACAGTAATTGTGTCAGTCATAAATTTCTTTTCTTTTTTTTCTTTTTTTCCCCCCCTTTTCTTTTCTTTCCCTCCCTTTTTTTTTTTAAAGAGAAATTGTTATATCTGTATTCTAGATGGATCTTATTAT
>JAOWAY010080882.1:0-11336 GCA_028565895.1 Goniobranchus geometricus
TCTCTCTCTCTCTCTCTCTCTCTCTCTCTCTCTCTCTCTCTCTCTCTCTCTCTCTCTCTCTCTCTCTCTCCACCCACCCCATTCCCATTTCTATTTGCAAGTGCATGCATTCACAGACACTGAAATTTAGGGAAGATTTCCAAAGGGGTACTTAGGTCTGAATAGGTCAAACAGTACCTGTTGTTTGGTATGTTAGGGTTAGGGTTAGTTTATATTGTTTTGCCTTGTCAAGTACCACTTCGAAAATCTTTCCAAAATTTATCCATAAATGAGACTTCATGTTGATTCACAAGAGATGCTAACTTGGACTTGTTCTCACTTGCAACTTTCCCCAGGCCTTTAGAACAGAATCCATTCTCATTGAAATACATATAAGAAGAGTCATTACATTTTCATGTGTGACTGTGTCCACTGTTTTATATTTAACTTTTTAGATTCCAAATTCAAACCCCTTTGTTTGATTTATGACCTTGAGCCCATTGGTCAAATCTGTTTCCTCAATGTGTCTTTCAGTTGGATTCTTGGTCTTCTTCTCAAGTCTCCTGTGGGTTCATTGTACTTACATAATAAAATAAATAAGAAATGTCAAAAGGATTGTTACATTTTGGCATGCTTAGATTGCATTACTTTTGGTCTGATTTTTGAATTGTTCACAGTATTTGTGTGTGTGTATGTGAATTTGTGAGAAAGTGTTTTTTAAGGTCTAATCAATTGCACACGTTAATAATGGAGAAAAAAAATCTGGTCTTGCTGTTATAAATATCAGCCTGTAGAATTTGTCACAAGTTCATTAGTCTCAAGAGAATTTCTTAAATTTTAAAGTTTTTTTTTTATTATTTTGTATACAATTATCTGTGACATATTCATTTTTGTGTACATCCTTGGAAACCTGCAGCCCTAACAGGTGACATGATTTTTCATTATACTGAAGAAAATATGCTGCAGAAGATATTCAAATTCAGTAATTTGAAATGTTTGTTTCTTTATAATTCAATGCATCTATATCTTCTGTCAGTTAAAGATTCATTTCTCCCCCCCCCCTCCCCAATTTTGTTTCAGGTCCAGGTTCCACTGAAAAGTAGGCATGCTCCATATCATATTCCAAGATCACCCCACTACAGTATGTCTTCATCTGATCATGGACATTCATCCCCCATGACCACTCATTCCCAACAAGCAAGTCCAGCCCCACAGCCCAGTCCGACTCCCTCCTCCTCAAGCGTCAAATCACCCACACCATCTCTTGGCCCTATTCCTAATCCTATTCCATCTCCTGGGATCTCTGGTCTCAGGTCACCGTGCAACCAGGGTGCATCAGCTTGTGGAGCCCAGCGCTCTCCAGCCCATATGGCCTCAAGTTACAGTGGTCATAGTCAGCCTTCTCCCTCCCCTCATCATTTTTCTCCAACTGGCATAGGAAATCAGCAAAACTTTTCACCATTCACACAATCTCCAAGTGCACCCAGAAATACAGGCCCACCCTATTCTCATGGACAGGACCAGAACATGTACTCAAATTCAGACAATCAAGATTTGAAACCTTCTTACTCAAGTCCACTGCCGTCATCAAACAGTCCTCATTCTCAGAATTTAATGCCAACTGATATACCGCCAACTTCAAACGTACAATTCAGTCAACAGGGAAAGAGCAACAATCCCCTTATGTCTCTTCAGAAGCTGGTAATGCTTCCTGAGACCCAAGTAGTGGATCCTAAGAGTGTGGTCAACGATGCTTGTTTATCCTCTCAATCAAATGAAAATGAAGAGTTTCCAAAAAACGGTGAAGACCCAGCAGAAGGATGTGCTGAGAGCTCAGATTCTTCTGTTGGGTGTCCGGCTCAGTCCAGCTCTCATATTTCTTGTTCAAGTGAGCAAACACAATCAGAATCAGAGTTCAAGGCTTCAAATCTAGGCTTCACTTCTTCCCTTGCTTCAAATGCTTTTGTAAGAGACACAGCTGAACCTTTTGATAATACAAATGATAAGGATGGTAATCTTCATGCAAGCATAGAACATTTAGAAGTAGATAAAAAAATGTCCCATTCAATTAGCCCAGAAGAGAAGGAAGAACGAAGTTTCTCACCCAAGTCAGCATCCTCCTTAAATCAAGAAAATACAGGTTTTAATGGAACAGTTAATGCATCTGTAGATAACACTACTTTGGAAACAAAAAGTATTTCAGAAACAGAGGATAACTGTGATGGGCTCAACAGACAAAACGAAAAAGCAAAAGAAATGCCTGACATGAAGTTAAATGAATCTCCTGACCCTACTGATATTAATGTAAAATCAAAGTCAGTAGCGGTATGTAACACAAACTTGTCAGAATCTAATGGTAATTCTTCAGAACAGCAAAATGATAATGCGTTACATTCCTTAAAACATACAAATGGTAAAGTTAATGGCTTGAATGAAGATGTAAAGCATCCTTTTCAGTGTAAGTCTTCAGGAGTACTTTCAGAGGTTCCTTTGCTTGTCAATGGCTTGTCTACATCTGGAAGTGTTAGTGATGGTAATGATCACGATAGTGATGGTGATGTTGACAGAAAAATACAAAATGGTTTCTCATCAAGATTGAGATCTAAGTTACGAATTGGTGAAAAGACTGGTCAGTTTGTACGTTTAACAACTCCTTGTTCCATTGCTGTAGGTGCTGATGAAAGGGCAGCATGTGAAAGATTTGTTTTGAGACGCAATGACTATTGCCATACTTTGAGAACATCTCGACTTTTGTGTAACGGTAGAACGCGCCAAGATAGCACAGGAAATGGCGACTCAGATGAGAGCATTGAAAATGTTGCTGATGGAGGCTTCCCAGCATTAGGAAATCCCCAGGATGGCTGTAAGAAAAAACCATCAGCTTCAGCTAAAAGAAATGAGGTCAGGAACTCTTCTGTGAATAACAGTTCACAGCTTCCCAAGAAAGATGGCTTAGTACCTCATAGATATGGTCAGGTACGTAATGCCAGCAGTAATCATGTGTCCAATTCTAATGAGCATAACACTGAAGCTAGTGATGAAGATGGTGAAGTATGCTATTATGAAGGTGTGGACAGTTCTGATTTTTTCATGCATACTGTAAGCAGTGATGACTCTGTCTCATCCAGTCAGGAAATGAAACAGTCTTCTCAAAACAATTCTACCTCTGCTGACCAAAAAGCCCCAGGCTCTGGATCCTTGAATAAAGAAATATCTCAGGATGGTGAAAAAAAGAATGCAAGTGAAAATATTTCAAGCCCTCCTTCAAAGAGAGTGAAAAGGTCACCAGGGCAGAACTCAGTGGAATCTGTACCAGGAAAACTTTCTTCATCAAAGTGCATTTCAGATAGCTCAAATATGGAGTCAGAGAATGCTTTTGATGCTTCGACTCAGCCTGATTCATCAGAATTGGACTTGAAAAATCAAAACAGTTGTGAAAATGGAAAAATTAACCGGACTCGTTTTAGCAAAAGAAAATCTCCAGCTTCAAAGGAAAAACCTTTCACAATTGATCAGCATAAGCTGCCAGAAGTTGTAGTAAGGCTAGAAAAATCTCCCATTGTTGAAGGCGGCCCTCGCAAATTAGAGCCGATGGAAAATATAGCAGTTGCAGTGAAAAAAGAGAAAATAGACCCAGTAGTAGTTGATGAGTCACAAGAAAAATGTACAGAGGTGGCTTGCACTAAATCGCATGTCCAGGAGTCCGTTGAAATACTTGAGCTTGCAGATGAACTTTCAATTAAGGATGTTGCTGTGAGACTAGAGGAAGACAAAAAAGTCAGTAGTATTATAAAGTCAGAGGTAGTGAGTGATTCTGGTGCTGCAAATGTTTCTGCCTGTGAACCATCTGCAGCTCATACCAAAGCATCTGTACCCTCAAAAAAGAAAAGAACTTCTAAGAAGAGAACAAGACGAATGTCTTCTGTTAGAATCAAGGACAAGAATGATGAATTGAAGGACTCTTTTAAGTCAATGAAGTTCAGTCGAACATTGGATATGATTAAAAGTCATAAAAAGAAGGAATCTGGTTCCATTGGTCCATTCTTACGAATAGAGGGTAGCAGGAATGCACCCAATACAGTTTCTGTGTTCAATCAATCATCTCAGGACTCGTTACCACTTGCTAACAAACAGAAACATAATCACAGACAATCGATTTCTCGTGGTAGTGCTACTGTACATGTGGTGTCCAGTTTGTCAAATGATAAAATGGTAATGGTAAGTTCAAACAAAGTTGTCCCAAACCAACAGTGGTCATGTGCCTTTTGCTCTCATCAAAGCAGCTTTCAATCCCTTGGTGATCTTTTTGGACCCTATTTTAAAGAGGCTGATCTGCCAGTAGTTGAAAGTATTGCATTGGAGGAGGGGAAGAAGGGCGATTCCAACAAAGATTCCCCTAAGTCATCAAACATATCATTGAAAGCTAAGGCATCTCCTGCTGATAAAAAAGGGTCAAGAAAAAGAAAATTGTCTACGAAAACAGA
The DNA here is from genome assembly GCA_028565895.1 of Goniobranchus geometricus. Lineage (NCBI taxonomy): Eukaryota > Metazoa > Mollusca > Gastropoda > Nudibranchia > Chromodorididae > Goniobranchus > Goniobranchus geometricus. Next base: position 4,464 of record JAOWAY010080882.1, read on the forward strand.
TCAGTGCCTACCTCAAGAAATATGGCTCCACGAGTCATGTGCACTGTGGGCACCTGGGGTCTATTTGATTGGAAACCGAATTTATGGTCTCGAAGATGCCATCAGGGACACTGCTGAAACAGTAAGCTCCTTTCTCCTTAGATTCCTATTTTTAGAATAGTAGATTTTAAGAATCGCAATGTGAAAGAAAAACTTTACGAAGTTTTCAAATTGATTTTGTCGTTTTGTGTAATCAAGAACAAGTTTTTGATTCCCCTTACCAAGAGCAGAGCTGCCGACTGTATATAGATATGATATGTTTTAGCATAATTTTTAGTGTTGCAGGTACTCATATTTTTTTGTGGTGGGTGGGGGGAGATTGTGCGTAATGCTATAATGGCTAAAGTAGCACTGGAACCTTGGTGCCAGTAAGCTTAATGGAATGAAGAAAGCAAACTACATGTAGGCCTACTTTGGCCCATGTGCAGAAATTAGCACACAGGGCTGCACATGAGCTCAACCATTAATCGCTGTTTTTCCTTTTTGTTTACTCATCTAGGCCTAACACAATAAGGTGGTATGAAAATTATTACCAGGTGAAATAATAATGACACTTGACAGGGCTGGGACTATCGTGATTTTTGTCGTTTGATGACCAATGACCCTGTCTTACATTCTCACCAGCCAATAAGTTTGTCATGTGAATGGGAAGATTCAACCACAACCATTAAAGTTCCGTCAGTTGAGTTAAGGCAGATCTAGATAAATAGATCTGGCGTGCAGGCGTTTTTGCCCAGGAAACCTTGATTACCCTGTTCCTGAATCTTATTGATTTTAGAACTTGGCCCAGGCAGTATCTATATCTAGAGATCTGGATCTAGATTCATCTAGGACGAGAAGGCTGCTATATCAATTGCTAGACTGGCAGACTCACTATGGCCTTCTAGAATTTGATTTACTCTAGTCTAGATCTAGATCTAGTCATGTTTTGTACCCATTTTAAGTTTAAGATCTGGATGATGGAGCCACTGTCCAATAGGTAGGGAGTTCTATCAACGTCTGAACATTCCTGTTCTTAATGTGAGCAATTTATGGAGACATTATTCTGAGGAATTAAAAAATCTGATTAAGGTCCATCATATGCATTTTGTGACGCATGTGGTAAGCATATCAGCATCAAAGCAAATGGGTTCTTTTTTACATCAAGAGGTGCTGTTCAACCCCAAAACATCAGTCTATCCAGAAAGCTGTTAGATCTACCTCTTCTAAGATAGATTCTGTCTTCATTTTAGATTTTGGACTTTTGATATGTTAAAATTTTATGTTTGCATGCTCCTCACAAGATTGTATGGGGTTTTACTGGATTATATCTTTTTTTCTTTTTACAACTAATTGTATGTTTTTAAATTTGAGGTTGGCAGCTCTGCTAGAGACATCTGTGATATTATTGTATTTGGTGCTGCATATGTGTCAATTATTCTTTTTACTTTTTAAAAAATGGGCAAGAGATTTAAGTGTCGGAACTTAAACCTTTCAAAATTTGGTCTATCGATTATTATTATTATTATTATTATTATTATTATTATTATTGCATAACCCACTAATTTCATGAAGCATTTTTTGTTTATTTAAAATACCCCTCTTATAACCGGCATCCAACACCACTACTTCATTTCAACCCAATCTTTTTCATTGAGCAGGTACAATAAGACAATAAAAACTTTTTAAGATTTCACAAGCAATAGAGGGATTCAAGACAAGTCATTGGCATCTTTGTTCCCAGAAACACCTACAACTGACAAATGCATCAAAAGATCAGCTGCTTAAGTAATTGACCTAGCCTAATCACCATCACAGTTTAGTTAAAGCCAATTGGTTTATCCGCCAAAGTTGGCCTTGCTTTTAAATAAAAAAAACAATAAAAAACAAACAACAAAACAAACAAGAAAGAATAAAAAGCTATAGAATCAAAAGCCAACAAACCCACCCAAAACGATTTGTCAGGCTACCCCTCGAGTCACATCTTTCGCACTGATTTAGCCTACGGCTATCTAACAAAGACATTTATAATGATATGGATGTCCATACTACCGCCCTTTGCCTATAAACTGTCAGCTAAATGTCCATTCATCAACATTCGTAGAGGGCTCCACACTCCACCCTGCCAGCTAGGCATTTGCACTCAGTCCTCACTCAGTGGGCGTAGTTCAAGTTGTGTGCATGGTCTAGGCCTTGTCTGACTGTCAGCTCTCATCACCCTCATGCCGTGTGGCTGGGAGGCATGCGAGCTTACTGTCACACAGCTAACACACAAGATGTGCAACACATACGTTTCACTAAAACGCCTTCGCACACCGACGTCACCATCTTTCCTCGTTGACGCTGTTCATACTTTCTTCTGCCAACTCCTTTTATTCTTCTTAAATCACTGAAAGAGAGTTGGAAATTGGCGGCAGCGCTAAATTAATTTGAGGAAAAAAGCAATTTATATTTGAAGCCACCAGAATAAACCTTCAGGTGGTTTCGGTTCAGGCCAAGGTGATTCTGTTTTTACTTGATCTGAAACTCTACATTTGCGTTTGGGTTAGTGTGTTGTAATCTTCAATGATCCATTATATCTAAATCAAGATCCAGCCCTAGTTCTTATTTAGAGCTAGATCTCTAGACCTCCTACGGAAAGTTATTTCTATTATTTATCTCTACTCTAGATCGCTTCTAGAATCCAGATCTCTGTGACCATCGAGATGTAATAAATGAGTTTAGAATCTATCTGAGATCTAAGGCCAATAGAGATTGAATTGTCAATCTGGATCGAGACCTTTTGAGAATCTATATCTAGAGATGTAGATTTGGTTCTCGATCTAGATCTATTATAAAATAAAGTTTCTGCGTCTTGAGAGACCCTGACTTTTTCTGGAATCAAGGAAATGGCATCTATCTATATCACATACATACATACAATATGTGTCCTGAATAGTTGTATAACATATGGCATATATCCTAGGGGTGGGGTGGGGGAGGTCAGACAATTTTGTCATTGGCCGTTTACAGGTCTGTTGGTCATCTGGTCGACCGAATCAAACCACAGGCACTGGCATACATTTTATAAGTAAACTGCGAAAGCTGACTGTGCCTGGGCAAGGTGGCCATTGAGCGATGCATAGGGTAGACACTCTGATGACAATCCATGATGCAAGAATCAGTGATAGATGGCATGGACACTCAGCTTTTTGTCAACGTATGTGGGAGGGTAAAAGGAGACACCTGCCGTTGTGTTTTGCATTATATGTATGATTTGAAAAGGCCCCATAATAGAATGTACATGACTGGTCGAGTCTGTGTGTTTGCAGTTTGAGACCAGCCAATTAACACAGTGGGTGGTGAGGGACAAAACCTTTACCTACAGCTTATTGTGCTGGCACTCAGCTATCACCACCGCTTCCATTTAAACAATTGCGTTGTGACTCAAAAAAAACAGAAAAATGCCCTGATCTAGAAAAATGGTGGGCAACAGAAAGAAGATTCCGTCCGATGAAAACAGTAGAAAAGTTTAGTTCACAGAGATTGGGCAGATATTTGACATTGACATACCCCCCCCCCCACACACACACACACACACACACACACACACAAAAGAAATGCCAAAACAGAAGCAAAACAAAAAAACATACAGACAAAGCAAAACCCAAAATAAAAACACTGCAATTCGAAATGGGACCATGTCACTTTATTCAGCATTGAGGAGGCAAAACTGACATCTGTTTTTAAGTGTAAGAACTTGTGTTCTCCCTTACATTTACTCATATATATCTTTTAACCTGATCCTGCTCATAATCCATTTACGTTGTCGAGGCAGCAAGAGAATCCAATTTCAGTCGTAATGCTCATTTTTTTGTTGCAGCCTTGCTCTCCACAATGCATGACATTTTAATAATGTGCTGAGCCTTTTTGGGTTTTTTTTTTCATTCAAGACTTGTTCTGTGTGTAAAGGAAAAGGTGCAATGATAGGATGTCTGTACAAAGGCTGTGCCATGAAGTATCATTTTGCATGTGCAATTGAAAAAGGTAAAGTTATGTCTTTTCTTTCAAAGTGCTGAGTTCTTCAGATATTTTGATCTTGAAGAATTTTTATCCATTAAACAATTTTTTTTTTTTAAACCCAGAAAAACAAGGGAAATGAGGGTATCTTAAGTATCTAGGATCAAAATGTTAGGTCCAATGCTTGACATATCATTCCAAAGCAAGACTAAATTGATTTTAGGTGTAGAAATGTACCAGTATCTGTGTCCATTAATCTCTAGACTGCTTACCAAAAAGCACATGTTATTTCCGCTTGACAGTAATGGTGATAGGGGCCTTAGTGCCTAAGAATGAGTTCATGTCAAGTCTTTCCCAGCTGCTATGAGATGAGGAACTTACTTGGACATTGAAGAATATTCTTTTTATAAAGTAATTCCTTCAATTCTGCTCCTTTTTTTTAAGCTTTAGTTTTTTTCATTAATATTAGCAGCCTTGCTCATCACAGTGTATTTGAAATTCCCTTCATGAAATTATGTGAGAGGTAAAGTTTTGCCTGAAAATTTCTCTGCGAAATAAAAATAAATTGTTTAACCTTCATCTAGGTTTTACCATATTTAGAAGCATCTATTGAAATGTGTTTCCCTTTCTTTTAACCCTTAGATTGTAACCTTGATGAGGGAAATTTTTCATTGCTGTGCCCAAAGCATAAGGTAAATATTACAAAATTGTTTGCTCGGAATTTCAGTCAAGGTTTTCCATTCTAAAACCATGTGAGTAGTATACAAAACAAAAGAAATCTGCTTCTTGTCGTAAGATTTTAGAAAGTTAATTTAAAGAAAAAAATGTAGTTTCATGAATTCATTCGTATCTGAAAGAAGAAAAGTATTGATGTCCATTGATTTATATCCAACTTTTGAAAAGGAATGTCAGGGCAAATATCAACATTGTGATCCATAAGACTTTTTAGAAAATATGTAGAATGATTGTTTTCCCCTCTGATTTATGACCAGATGTGTTCCTTTGCTCCGACTTTTTTGCTTTTAGTGCACTAAGCAGTTGCAGTTCTTTTTACTTAGTTTGAAAAAAACTTTTCAAATCTCAGACTCAGAGTAAGAGTCCTAGTCAGTAAAGAAAATGAGGTTTCCATACTTCAAGAATGCCGTGCCTAAAACCCCTCCAAAATTTTCAGCTATGTCCAAATATTGATAATCCTGCTTGAGTATTATTACTTGTTTTGCTGCTTCTCCAATTTCTCATGAAGAGGAGCATATAAGCTCCTATGGTTGAGGCTTAGGTTTCAAGATAACAGTGATAAAACAATTTTCATTTGACCTCAAGAGTATCAGTCCAACCTAAAAACCTTTGATGTGAAGTGATAAACGGTTGGAGAGAGAAAGAAGCAAGTGGAAGACAAAATAATGATATGATATTTTGTCTCATAAAGTTAAATAGTTTTAATAATTTTCCAATTCTGTTTTCTTTCCAGAGATTTATAATTCCATACCATAAGGGATACATGCTATTATATATGTTAAGAACATGCTTTTATGCATGTTAAGAGCGTTTGATTTCAGATGGGTCAAATTTAGATAGACACTGTTTTCTCATCGTCATGATAACTCGCGCTTTGGCGTCACAGACCTCATTACACAAATGCACCAGGGTTTTCCCCCCGAAAGAAAATGTCAGAATTATTAGGTCATTTTTTGACAAAAGGGAGGAAATAATTCCTCACAATAGGGCCTTTCACTGGCATAATTAATCCTGACTTAGCAGCCTTGGCAGCCCTCTTGATTTTTCATTCACAATTTTTTTCATTCATCTCGATTCATTGTCATGTTCTTGACATTCTGGAGGTCTCTAGTTGATGCTTGATGTCAGGGTTTGCCAATCTTTTTACCTTGTTGAGTGTTAGCAACCTTTCATTGGACATCCTAAATATTTTGATCCCACATCGGTGAAGTATAATGTGATAGCTTTATTTGCTGGTGTTTAAGAGTTTCTTCTCAAAATAAGTCCAGAGCATCTCCATAATGGTCATAGAATATGGATGGAGATTGGTGTTTCGTTGCATGTTTTATATAGGGCTTGTTTGAAAGTTTTTAAAATATTTGATTCCTAAACTATTTTCAGCTATTTGTGATGGAAGATGTCCAGTTTGCCTTCAGCTAGTTTTGTTATTCCCCAAGTTGTACAGTTGCAGAGCAAGATTGATTTTACTAGTTTGTTGTTTAATTCTTGTCACTTCATCAATTCTAATCCAAACATGCATTACTTTGTATAAAGTTCTTTTAGATTTTCTATGTTCTCTCCATCTCTGAGTAGTGATCCTAATTTTTAAACATTTTCCCATGAAAATCTTCTTGTCTCATATGCATAATTAATTCTGTCATGTCCACTTTTACCAACTAATTGTATTTTTTGAAAATATCTTGAATTCAATTTACAACAATGAAAATTAGTGTGGATAAAATCAGTGTCATCTGCATAGGTGATTTCAGGTTGGATGACTGTTTCTAAAAGATCAGTTAGGAAGTTGAGACCTTCCCTTGTTGCTCTCAGTTCATACACTACCAAACAAAACTGGGCCGAGGCTGTATCCCTGTGGAGTCTCTTAGCAATGCCACACTGGCCTGCCCGCGCTGTGAAAAATCGCGATGCCCGTAAATGACCCAGACCTCTTCTAAAACCACTGTGCGGTATCCCAATATATTAGATCTACCCTATTAAATTATATACCATCGTGTGCGGAAAAACCTGATCTTTCGTTTGGTGTATTTTTTGTAAGTGTGGAGTTAGTTTGAGATGAGTTACGGCCGTGTGAAGACGAGTGGTGGCGACCCGATACGGAACTTGCCGAATGGACCCATATTT